>JAOTOM010001957.1:0-85651 GCA_034440615.1 Ashinkailepas kermadecensis | reverse complement strand
TTCTCACGCCCTCTGTACCGGCTGGTTTTCACGCCCGCTGTGCCGGCTGGTTCTCACGCCCTCTGTGCCACGCAGGTCTCCGGCTCAGCCGCTGGCACTGACCCAGGACGAGTTTATTCGCCGGATGCGCCTGGGCCTGCCTCTCTGAGGGATGACACCCCGCCTCGGCACTCCACCAGGTGACGCTAACACACTCCACCAGATGATGCTTACACACCCACCAGGTGATGCTAACACACCACCAGGTGATGCTAACACACTCCACCAGGTGACGCTTACACACTCCACCAGGTGACGCTAACACACTCCACCAGGTGATGCTTACACACTCCACCAGGTGACGCTAACACACCACCAGGTGATGCTAACACACTCCACCAGGTGACGCTTACACACTCCACCAGGTGACGCTAACACACTCCACTAGGTGATGCTAACACATTCCACCGGGTGATGCTAACACACTCCACCAGGTGATGCTAACACACTCCACCAGGTGACGCTTGTACACTCCACCAGGTGACGCTAACACACTCCACCACACTGGGCCTGACACCTCCACCACACTGGACCTGGAAACCTCCACCACACTGGGCCTGGCACCTCCACCACACACTGGACCTGAAACCTCCACCACACTGGGCCTGACACCTCCACCACACTGGACCTGACACCTCCACCACACTGGACCTGACACCTCCACCACACTGGACCTGACACCTCCACCACACTGGACCTGACACCTCCACCACACTGGGCCTGACACCTCCACCACACTGGACCTGACACCTCCACCACACTGGACCTGACACCTCCACCACACTGGACCTGACACCTCCACCACACTGGACCTGACACCTCCACCACACTGGGCCTGGCACCTCCACCACACTGGACCTGACACCTCCACCACACTGGACCTGACACCTCCACCACACTGGACCTGACACCTCCACCACACTGGGCCTGACACCTCCACCACACTGGACCTGACACCTCCACCACACTGGACCTGACACCTCCACCACACTGGACCTGACACCTCCACCACACTGGACCTGACACCTCCACCACGCTGGACCCTGACACCTCCACCACACTGGGCCTGACACCTCGGTGAAGACCGGCAATGCTAGGGATTGCAAGGGAACTTGCGTGACAGCTATGCAATTGCACTGAAGTGTGAAGGACAGCGGGTGCTCAGGTGGTTCACGACCTTGGCATGAAGTTTGTGTCTAGCGAAGTTGTCATTGACTTAATTGCAGCTCTCAGGAGCTGCGGTGTCTCATTGGACGGCGCTCGGAAGTCAAAATACGTTCCAGAACGTAAAAAAGCTTCGGTAGGTGTTCGGCTACAATTTAATTATTCGATTTGGAAACAGTGGGCAGCTGCGATTGGGGAAGTGAAATAATCGTGTTGGATATGTTCTGGAGAAATCATCACTCGCGAAGACCTATCGCACGCCTGAGGTCCCCTAACGCAGTCGATGCGCCCATAAGCCCAAATACTAACCAACACCAGGGCTGGGGTGGTGGAGTGGTTAATGTGTAGAGCTCTGGATACCAAGGTCCGGGTTCAGCACTCGTACCGCTCGGGACATTTATCAATCCCGCGGCCCATCGGCGAAACAATGTGGGGCACGCCATTTGCCGTGATCGTGCATAAAGTGCGTCGTAAACCACCGAATATACAACAACCAACCAACACTGCAGGTCATGATACGTGATCTCCAAAAACACGGCCAGATTGTTCCACATTTGTATCTGTGTTGCCGAACGCACAACAAATGCCGGGCAACAAATAGGCTTACGCTGTGACGTAACCAGATGGTCGGCTGCCAAACTGTGTTTGGTGGCTGCCGACCAGCAGGACTGTGTTCGGTGGCTGCCGACCAGCAGGACTGTGTTCGGTGGCTGCCGACCAGCAGGACTGTGTTCGGTGGCTGCCGACCAGCAGGACTGTGTTCGGTATCTGCCGACCAGCAGGACTGTGTTCGGTGGTTGCCGACCAGCAGGACTGTGTTCGGTGGCTACCGACCAGCAGGACTGTGTTCAGTATCTGCCGACCAGCAGGACTGTGTTCGGTGGCTACCGACCAGCAGGACTGTGTTCGGTGGCTACCGACCAGCAGGACTGTGTTCGGTGGCTGCCGACCAGCAGGACTGTGTTCGGTGGCTGCCGACCAGCAGGACTGTGTTCGGTGGCTGCCGACCAGCAGGACTGTGTTCGGTGGCTACCGACCAGCAGGACTGTGTTCGGTGGCTGCCGACCAGCAGGACTGTGTTCTGTGGCTGCCGACCAGCAGGACTGTGTTCGGTGGCTGCCGACCAGCAGGACTGTGTTCGGTAGCTGCCGACCAGCAGGACTGTGTTCGGTGGCTGCCGACCAGCAGGACTGTGTTCTGTGGCTGCCGACCAGCAGACTGTGCTCCTGGTGAATGTGTCGAGCCACGAGTGTCCTCACACCCGGTGTCTTGAAGCGTGTGTCTCGCTGTGCTGGAGACGTCAACACCAGCTATCACGTGGAAAGAAGACTATTGTTCGTCCGAATCGACGAAATTATACAAATAGCATTTGCTAGCAATTGGATTTAGTGGTTAGGTTAGGATGAAGTGTTGTGACCATGGGATGACGTAGTATGTTTGCATGCCGTCGCATTGGATGGATGGATTGTGGCTTTACGACGCACTAAGCAGCTGAGACCATATGGCGTCACCTGCCTCTCACCCTGGCAGGAAGGGCGGGCACCGCGGAGAATCGAACCACGTACCTCTGGCGTGCCAGACGCTCAGCTTAACCACTGAGCTACCGACGCCCATGCAGTCATATTGCACGGACGTCAATTCAGGAGGTCGAAGCTCTGCTGGAGAAGGTCAAAGTGAACTGTTGCGTGTTGGTATTCACGTACATCGTGTGAATCCGGGACCCTGCCTCGTACGTCTCGGAGCTGCCACCTGTCGAGCTGTGGCCGCACTATAATTTGGCGTGTGGCCGGCAGGTCGCGGTCGCCGCCACTCCGCCGCAGCGTGTCGCCACCTCGCGGCCGCCGCGTGCGCACTCCGAGCCTCAGCCCGGAGAGGCGCAGGTCGGGCAGTCCGCTCCGCAAGCTGGTGCCCCTCCACCGACAGGTGGGTGTCCCTCCACTGACTGGTGGGTGTCCTTCCACCGACAGGTGGGTGTCCCTCCACCGACAGGTGGGTGTCCCTCCACCGACAGGTGGGTGTCCCTCCACCGACAGGTGGGTGTCCCTCCACCGACAGGTGGGTGTCCTTCCACCGACAGGTGGGTGTCCCTCCACTGACTGGTGGGTGTCCCTCCACCGACAGGTGGGTGTCCCTCCACCGACAGGTGGGTGTCCCTCCACCGACCGGTGGGTGTCCCTCCACCGACAGGTGGGTGTCCCTCCACCGACCGGTGGGTGTCCCTCCACCGACAGGTGGGTGTCCCTCCACCGACAGGTGGGTGTCCCTCCACCGACAGGTGGGTGTCCCTCCACCGACAGGTGGGTGTCCCTCCACCAACAGGTGGGTGTCCCTCCACCGACAGGTGGGTGTCCCTCCACCGACAGGTGGGTGTCCCTCCACGGACAGGTGGGTGTCCCTCCACCGACAGGTGGGTGTCCTTCCACCGACAGGTGGGTGTCCTTCCACCGACAGGTGGGTGTCCCTCCACCGACAGGTGGGTGTCCCTCCACCAACAGGTGGGTGTCCCTCCACCAACAGGTGGGTGTCCCTCCACCGACAGGTGGGTGTCCCTCCACGGACTGGTGGGTGTCCCTCCACCGACAGGTGGGTGTCCCTCCACTGACTGGTGGGTGTCCCTCCACCGACAGGTGGGTGTCCCTCCACCGACAGGTGGGTGTCCCTCCACAGACTGGTGGGTGTCCCTCCACCGACAGGTGGGTGTCCCTCCACCGACAGGTGGGTGTCCCTCCACGGACTGGTGGGTGTCCCTCCACCGACAGGTGGGTGTCCCTCCACTGACTGGTGGGTGTCCCTCCACCGACAGGTGGGTGTCCCTCCACTGACAGGTGGGTGTCCCTCCACCAACAGGTGGGTGTCCCTCCACCAACAGGTGGGTGTCCCTCCACCGACAGGTGGGTGTCCCTCCACGGACTGGTGGGTGTCCCTCCACCGACAGGTGGGTGTCCCTCCACTGACTGGTGGGTGTCCCTCCACCGACAGGTGGGTGTTCCTCCACCGACCGGTGGGTGTCCCTCCACCGACAGGTGGGTGTCCCTCCACCGACAGGTGGGTGTCCCTCCACCGACAGGTGGGTGTTCCTCCACGGACAGGTGGGTGTCCTTCCACCGACAGGTGGGTGTCCCTCCACCGACAGGTGGGTGCCCCTCCACTGACTGGTGGGTGTCCCTCCACCGACAGGTGGGTGTTCCTCCACGGACAGGTGGGTGTCCTTCCACCGACAGGTGGGTGTCCCTCCACCGACAGGTGGGTGTCCCTCCACGGACTGGTGGGTGTCCCTCCACCGACAGGTGGGTGTCCCTCCACTGACTGGTGGGTGTCCCTCCACCGACAGGTGGATGTCCCTCCACTGACTGGTGGGTGTCCCTCCACCGACAGGTGGGTGTCCCTCCACCGACAGGTGGGTGTCCCTCCACCGACAGGTGGGTGTTCCTCCACGGACAGGTGGGTGTCCTTCCACCGACAGGTGGGTGTCCCTCCACCGACAGGTGGGTGTCCCTCCACTGACTGGTGGGTGTCCCTCCACCGACAGGTGGGTGTCCCTCCACTGACAGGTGGGTGTCCCTCCACCAACAGGTGGGTGTCCCTCCACCAACAGGTGGGTGTCCCTCCACCGACAGGTGGGTGTCCCTCCACCGACAGGTGGGTGTCCTTCCACCGACAGGTGGGTGCCCCTCCACTGACTGGTGGGTGTCCCTCCACCGACAGGTGGGTGTTCCTCCACGGACAGGTGGGTGTCCTTCCACCGACAGGTGGGTGTCCCTCCACCGACAGGTGGGTGTCCCTCCACCAACAGGTGGGTGTCCCTCCACCAACAGGTGGGTGTCCCTCCACCGACAGGTGGGTGTCCCTCCACCGACTGGTGGGTGTCCCTCCACCGACAGGTGGGTGTCCCTCCACTGACTGGTGGGTGTCCCTCCACCGACAGGTGGGTGTCCCTCCACCGACAGGTGGGTGTCCCTCCACCGACAGGTGGGTGTCCCTCCACCGACAGGTGGGTGTCCCTCCACCGACAGGTGGGTGTCCTTCCACCGACAGGTGGGTGTCTCTCTTATCTGAATAGCCGTTTGCTACGGATGTCCAGGTCCGGACTGGGTAACAGCTTGACTCCAACTTTGGCTGCAATAATGACAATTTAACAAAATAACTATGCATTCTTTGTTCATGATCATGCACCATAAAATAGCACAGGCTAGAGGACTGCATAGGTGATCTGAGGCGAAATTGTGTGCTGTTCCAAAATGTGTGCTGTTAATAAGGCGAATGTCATCCACATCTTACACAAGATGTCGCTATGATTGTCTGCCTGATTTCCTTAGCTAACATGTTGTCTGTGAACATCCGGCATATCCGGTCGTTACGCCGCAAAATGCCCACTGCCAGTTTCTCCACCTGTCTGCTGATTATCAGGAGGTACCGAATGGTGTTTGATGAGGGGCTGACATAGGTAGTCTTCATCGTGCAGACCACCTGCCTTCCTTGTCTCACCTTTGAAGAGCCCCCCCCTCCCCCGCCTGTACCCCTTGGCCCGTACCGCAGAAAGTGATCTGACCCACCGACACGGGACCGGCTTGGCTTCAATGTACGGCAGCCGGCTCTGAACGCTGTGGTTGCGGGCACCACGCGCTGCTGTTCTTCGTTGGCGCCGTTTGTTGGCGCCGTTAGTTGGCGCGTCTGTCGACACGTGGTGAGGCCCGTCTGTAAGCGAAGTGTGCCGGTCCCCAGGCGAGCGGCTCTCCGCCGACACGGCCGCAGCGCGCCAGCCGCTCGCCGCTGCGGCGCCGCTCCTCGTCACCGGGCGACAGACGCGGCGCGGCGGACCGCCGGTGGCGCGGCGAGCCGCGGCGCGCCTGGGAGTGCCAGCCGGTGGCGGCGCAGAACGGGTCGGAGCCGCGCGCCACCATCTGGTCAGACGGCGGCGGTGGCCGGAGGCCAGACCAGCCGACCCGGCCCCCCGGCTGGAGCTCACAGCCGGAGGACAGGAGGCCGGCTGGCGAGCTGCGCACACAGCTGGAGCGGAGCAGGACGGCGGCGGACGGCGGCCGACCCGCGGCCGAGCTGAGCAGCCCGCCGAACAGCAGAGCCGGCGACGGCGGGCGGCGGCGGCCGGCGGCGCAGAGCAGAGACCAGTCGGCAGAGGAGGGTAGGCAGACGCAGCAGCAGAGGGCGCGGCGCGCCGGCGCCAAGCGGGCCCGGGTCCAGGACGACGGCGAGCCGAGCGACAAGAAGGAGCCCGACGGGCAGGCGAGCCGACAGCGCGAGCAGGAGGTGCGCGAACAGGCCGAGTTCGAGGAGCGGCTCAAACGGTGAGACTGACTGAGAGGCGGGACGGGCTCGGGAGGAGAGTGCCTCAGACGATGAGACCAGCTCTCAGGTTTGTCGTTCACATTGTGGTGGTTTGCCTGGTGTATGGTGTCGTGTGCAAAATCGTAATTCATTTCGGAAGGCACGTGCAAAGGTAGCTGCATTGTACCGGGTTGGCGCAAAAACCCAGGTCTATGTGTAGGTGCCTCTCCATTACATGTGCCCTGGACATGGCTAGCCGGACTCGCAAACACCCAACCCAAACACCCAACCCAAACACCCACCCCAAACACCCAACCCAAACACCCACCCCAAACACCCACCCCAAACACCCAACCCAAACACCCACCCCAAACACCCACCCCAAACACCCAACCCAAACACCCACCCCAAACACCCAACCCAAACACCCACCCCAAACACCCAACCCAAACACCCACCCCAAACACCCACCCCAAACACCCACCCCAAACACCCACCCCAAACACCCAACCCAAACACCCACCCCAAACACCCAACCCAAACACCCAACCCAAACACCCACCCCAAACACCCACCCCAAACACCCAACCCAAACACCCAACCCAAACACCCACCCCAAACACCCACCCCAAACACCCACCCCAAACACCCAACCCAAACACCCAACCCAAACACCCACCCCAAACACCCACCCCAAACACCCAACCCAAACACCCAACCCAAACACCCACCCCAAACACCCACCCCAAACACCCACCCCAAACACCCACCCCAAACACCCAACCCAAACACCCAACCCAAACACCCAACCCAAACACCCACCCCAAACACCCACCCCAAACACCCAACCCAAACACCCACCCCAAACACCCACCCCAAACACCCACCCCAAACACCCACCCCAAACACCCAACCCAAACACCCACCCCAAACACCCACCCCAAACACCCAACCCAAACACCCAACCCAAACACCCAACCCAAACACCCACCCCAAACACCCAACCCAAACACCCACCCCAAACACCCACCCCAAACACCCAACCCAAACACCCACCCCAAACACCCACCCCAAACACCCAACCCAAACACCCAACCCAAACACCCACCCCAAACACCCAACCCAAACACCCACCCCAAACACCCAACCCAAACACCCACCCCAAACACCCAACCCAAACACCCACCCCAAACACCCAACCCAAACACCCACCCCAAACACCCACCCCAAACACCCACCCCAAACACCCACCCCAAACACCCACCCCAAACACCCAACCCAAACACCCAACCCAAACACCCACCCCAAACACCCACCCCAAACACCCAACCCAAACACCCACCCCAAACACCCACCCCAAACACCCAACCCAAACACCCACCCCAAACACCCACCCCAAACACCCACCCCAAACACCCAACCCAAACACCCAACCCAAACACCCAACCCAAACACCCAACCCAAACACCCAACCCAAACACCCAACCCAAACACCCACCCCAAACACCCAACCCAAACACCCACCCCAAACACCCAACCCAAACACCCAACCCAAACACCCAACCCAAACACCCACCCCAAACACCCACCCCAAACACCCAACCCAAACACCCACCCCAAACACCCACCCCAAACACCCAACCCAAACACCCACCCCAAACACCCAACCCAAACACCCACCCCAAACACCCAACCCAAACACCCACCCAAAAAACACCCAACCCAAACACCCAACCCAAACACCCAACCCAAACACCCAACCCAAACACCCACCCCAAACACCCAACCCAAACACCCACCCCAAACACCCAACCCAAACACCCAACCCAAACACCCAACCCAAACACCCACCCCAAACACCCACCCCAAACACCCAACCCAAACACCCACCCCAAACACCCACCCCAAACACCCACCCCAAACACCCAACCCAAACACCCACCCCAAACACCCACCCCAAACACCCAACCCAAACACCCAACCCAAACACCCACCCCAAACACCCAACCCAAACACCCACCCCAAACACCCACCCCAAACACCCAACCCAAACACCCAACCCAAACACCCAGCCCAAACACCCAACCCAAACACCCACCCCAAACACCCACCCCAAACACCCAACCCAAACACCCAACCCAAACACCCACCCCAAACACCCAACCCAAACACCCAACCCAAACACCCAACCCAAACACCCACCCCAAACACCCAACCCAAACACCCACCCCAAACACCCAACCCAAACACCCACCCCAAACACCCACCCCAAACACCCAACCCAAACACCCAACCCAAACACCCACCCCAAACACCCACCCCAAACACCCACCCCAAACACCCAACCCAAACACCCACCCCAAACACCCAACCCAAACACCCACCCCAAACACCCAACCCAAACACCCACCCCAAACACCCACCCCAAACACCCAACCCAAACACCCAACCCAAACACCCAACCCAAACACCCAACCCAAACACCCAACCCAAACACCCAACCCAAACACCCAACCCAAACACCCAACCCAAACACTCAACCCAAACACCCAACCCAAACACCCAACCCAAACACCCAACCCAAACACGGCACCCGACGTTTGTAGCTTCAGCTGTTGAACACTGACTGAAAGTAATACTACCTTAAAGTAATACTACCTTAAACCATAGAATGGCATCACTGAAAACGGTGTAATATAAGAACAGACACCCGCAACGATGCATGCTAAGGGACGAGTGGTCTAGGGGTAAGATGCTCGTCTCACAATCGAAAGGTTGTGGGTTCGAGTCTCACCTGTCGCTACCTTTCGCCCTCGACCAATCGGCGAGAGAGATTGGCCACGCAACATGACTCAACGGTCGACGTGTCGTAAAACCAATAACCAACCAACCAACGATGCATGCTAACTAGCCTTAATGCCAACATCTCGTTTTGCGCATGCAGTTGTGCAGAATGGGTGCTACTCAGTTGTCCATATCGGTTGCTTGATCGCTCATTGCTGTGCGCGATGTTTGTGTTGCTGTGCATTTTTGACATGTCTCGTTGATGATGTCATTACTGTGTGAATGATGTGAGGAAGCTGGTGAGGGGGTTGTCGCGGTGTGTGTGAGATCTGATGGTCCTGTTGTGGGGGTTTGTGAGAGATCTGTTCCTGTGTGAGATCTGAGGCTGCTGTTGTGGAGGTTTGCTGCAATTGGCTGCTCGAGTTCAGCGGTAGTTGCTCATGTTCGACGTTTGGCATACACCATCACATCACAGCGGCACAACATCGTGACCCGATAGTGTTGCGTGTGACACGACATCACCCACCACCACGGGGCCGCGGTAGCTCAGTTGGTAGAGCGTCGGACTCTTGATCCCAAGATTGTGGGTTCGAATCTCACAACCGACGGCATTTACCGAGTCCACCCGCGACCAATCGGCGTGAGAGGTTGGCGACGCTATATGACCTAGCGGTTGAATGCCTCGTAAAAGATGGGCGATGCCAATGCCAAATGTCCGTGTAGTCGGCGCGCCCTTAATAATCAATCAATCAATCGCCCAAATAATCAATCAATCAGCGTCGTAAATGAACCCAAGGTTCTTCTTCTTACCCGCCACCATACCACCCGCCGCCACCACGACACCACCCGCCGCCACCACGACACCACCCGCCACCACCACCACACCACCCGCCACCACCACCGCCATACCACCCGCCACCACCACACCACCCGCCACCACCACACCACCCCGCCACCACCACCACACCACTCGCCACCACCACCACACCACCACGACACCACCCGCCGCCACCACGACACCACAACACCACCCGCCACCACCACACCACCCGCCGCCTTCATGGTCATAGCACTCCGACCGGTGTGCTTCTTCACTCGGTGGTCGCCGGTGACCTGTTGTGACCCAGTGTGGCCGGACTTGACCTGTGACCCTTTGTCGTCTACCTGATGGCGTGATCTGATGCGACGTGACGTCACCTGTTATGGCGGTGACCTGATGTCCATGGTGTGCTCTGGTGTGTTGTGGGGCGAGCTGTGACCAGACGGCGTGACCTCTAATGGTGGCGACCCATTGGTCTAAGGGTGTGATCTGTCGGCTCTGTGACCCGATATGACTGTCTAGCTGACCTGTGACCTAGCCTGGCCCGTGACCTGGTAGTATGCTGTGACCACGTGTGACCTGTGACCTGATGTGACCTGTTGTGCAGGCTGCCCAGTGCGGAGCGAGAGCGGGTGTTGCGACGTCGGCAGAAGTTTGAGCGGAAGCACCCGGTGGTGGGCCGAGCGAAGAAAATCCGACTCCGTGACCCCAGCACCACCGGTGGACCTCAGGTCAGTCAGCCCTTCGTCAGACCCTGGTCCGGGACCCCAGCACCACCGGTGGACCTCAGGTCAGTCAGCCTTTCTTTAGCTCGTGATGCGTTTGGCCAGCTTCTGGTATGTCCACGGTCAGCTTATGGTCAGCTTCTGGTCCGCTTCTTATCCTCGGTCAGGTCAGCTTCTAGCCTGTCCCTCAGCCGTTCCTGTCGCGTCCCTAGACTTGCATGGTGTCCGTGCTCTGTCCTGTCTAACCTACGTAACCCCGTCTGACCTGCATAATCCCATCTGACCTGACCCATGCTCTGCCTGGTGTGCAGCCCTGTCTGCCCACGTGAAGCAGCCCCATGCATTAAACTCCACCTGACCAGCGTCACACCTCATCTCATGAATACAATACAATACTACAATACAATACAATACTACAATACAATACAGTACAATACAATACAATACTGCAATGCAATACAATACTGCAATACAATACTACAATAAAATACTATAATACAATACTATAATGCAAAACTACCATACAATACTACAATACAATACTACCATACAATACTGCAATACAATACTGCAATACAATACAATTGCATCGCGTCCATGTAGCCATGGTCGCGGTGCGTGAGGAATGAGATTCTTGATTGTAAAATCGTGGGTTCGAATCCCACAATCGGCACATTTATCGAAGTACCCGCGATCAATTAGCGTTAGATGTTGGCGATGCCGTATGACCTAGTAGTTAAATGCAACGTAAAATAATGCAAGGTGTTTGTTTGTTCCCATGTAGCTGTCTGACAAGTCTCACCTCGTGTGACCTGGGTGACGGCGCCTGACCCACAGTCACGGTCGGCCAGTCCGGCCGCCGCCGACCCGCCCGGCTCGCCGCCGTCTGACCGCCAGCCGGCCGCCGTCCGACCCGAGGTGACCCGACCCGAGGTGACCCGACCGCGGCGCGGGGAGCACGACGACGAGCGCCGCGGTCATCGGGTTGGCAGAGACCGCCGCAAGGCACGGCCGGCCCGCACCGACGGCCGCCGAGTAGTGGTGGTGGACCAGGAGACCGCGCCTCAGTCAGGTCAGTCTGTGGTGGTGGACCAGGAGACCGCGCCTCAGTCAGGTCAGTCTGTGGTGGTGGACCAGGAGACCGCGCCTCAGTCAGGTCAGTCTGTGGTGATGGACCAGGAGACCGCGCCTCAGTCAGGTCAGTCTGTGGTGGTGGACCAGGAGACCGCGCCTCAGTCAGGTCAGTCTGTGGTGGTGGACCAGGAGACCGCGCCTCAGTCAGGTCAGTCTGTGGTGGTGGACCAGGAGACCGCGCCTCAGTCAGGTCAGTCTGTGGTGGACCAGGAGACCGCGCCTCAGTCAGATCAGTCTGTGGTAGTGGACCAGGAGACCGCGCCTCAGTCAGGTCAGTCTGTGGTGGTGGACCAGGGGACCGCGCCTCAGTCAGGTCAGTCTGTGGTGGTGGACCAGGAGACCGCGCCTCAGTCAGGTCAGTCTGTGGTGGTGGACCAGGAGACCGCGCCTCAGTCAGGTCAGTCTGTGGTGGACCAGGAGACCGCGCCTCAGTCAGGTCAGTCTGTGGTAGTGGACCAGGAGACCGCGCCTCAGTCAGGTCAGTCTGTGGTTGACCAGGAGGCCGTTCCTCAGTCAGGTCAGTCTGTATCTGCGTCTGTCTGTTTGTCTGTTTGTCCGTGTCTGTGTGTATGTATGTCTGTCTCTGTGTCTGTCTGTCTGTCTGTCTGACTGACTGTATGTCTGCACGTCTGTCTCTATGTCTTGTGTTTCTGTGTTTGTCTGCCTGTCTTTAATATTTCCAAGCGAATATTCCGTTGAGGGAAGTTTTTGACAACCGTTCGATTGTGAAGCTGAATCGTTACAAAGAAGCCTGTGCCAGCACTGAACCATCATGAGTTTCCCAGCAATAATTCAGCTACCACATCCTCGCGCTATGCTAGTGTTTTTGAAAGACGTGATGAACGGAAGCGATTGGAGTGGAAGATATCCGTGGTGGTCATTTCCCTGGAATTGGTTTTTCGTTGTGTGGACGGTAAGAGGCGAATGCGTAAAAGCCACCGACGTCGAAAGCAGTTGACACTGGGGTAGGACAAATGGCGGGCAATATGTGACGTTGACAGATGAACACTGCATCTGCCGCATCAGAACAGTGGTAAACTATTCGTGAAATAGGGTGGAATATACCACTTTCTGAACAAGGAATCGACATACCTTCCAAAGAAGTATCGACATTCTGCTTCTCCATGAATCTTTATGATGTCTTCATGTCTCATTTCTAACAGTATCTCGTCGATAAGTAGCATGCTTATTCCCATCATTGTGGATCATGATACATGAATATCTTAGCACAATTCCAGGCAAGAGGATTACGAATGATATTGATCTGCCGTGCAATATCAGTTGGTATGCATAGGTATTTTGTATAGTTATCGTTAAAATAGTCATCCGTAAATTAGGTATCTGGCAAGAAGCGAAAAAGGTTCACATATGAGTATGCTGTTAGGTCAAAATTGTGTTGAAAGAACGCATTTAGCGACATTGCTTCCATGGCAAATTTCGACATCCGACTATACACGTTTCGACGTCTCACACATAACGAATCACCCTTATTTTAACACTGATCTGCCGGCAATATTGCGATGGCGCTCGTGCCAGGAATGGCATGTGTTGAAACACTGGCAGTCGCTACAGTTGTATGTTGTGCACACAGACTGTTGTGGAACTGTTGTGCACAACAGTTGTTTGTTGTGAAGTTCATAGAAATCAATTCAGCAAGTGATAACTCTGTTCACAAGATCTCATAGCAAGTTTCTGATCGGCATCGCTTTCCACGTCAATTTCGAAATTCTAGGAAATTGGCGATGCTGCATGCTTCTGTAAAGTACGTGTACGATGAAATTAGAACGTTATCACCATTAATATTTAGTCAGATTGTCATCCACGATTGCTGCATCTGGTTTCAAATCCAATACAGCCTTTTCTCCTTTCTTAAAGAAATTTAGTTATAATTTTTGCTGGTATGGCTCTTTGAACCAGGGTTATATTGCTAAGCAGAGCTTTTACTGCAAAGTACTGCAAACTTATTCAATGTTTTCCCTATCGACGAACGCGCATTACGGCTGTGTTCTGCGGCGGCATCCTGTACTGATGGTTCCACGACTGTCGGTAGATGGCAGTGTCGGCAGCCGCACCGGCTCCTCGGTGTTTTCTCGTCTCGGCGGTGCCAAGCCTGCAGAGTCTACCGGTGGTCGACGCAAACCGCGGTTGAAGCGCCGCTCGAGAGATGGCAGCACCAGCGGTGTAGGTGAGCTGCTCCAGACCCTGGCTTTCGGCTGGGCAAGAGCGGCCGCCGCCATCTAGCCTGGCTCGTCGCCATGGCAACCCGGCTTGCCATGCCGCTTTTATGATGTCTGTTGACCACACATCATTATGCATTAAGCATCACAAGCAGTATCTGAACCAGTGTGATAATGCCATTCCTGTCATGCTATATACAACATGTGTTGCTATGCTCTGCTCTCCCATCAGCCGTTGAGTTATTGCAGGGAAAATGGGTGATATTATTGTATGCCTTATAGTGCCACTGGTTTCGAAGATAACAAATGGGGGGAAGAGTCACGTGCAGCGAATATCTGATGCTAGTCAGCGGAGCACCAACTGTGATATTGCGTGATAAATATTTTAGACTTTGCTGGAAATGGCCGGATATGGTCTCTGCGCGTTCGCGACTTGTTTGTAATGCACGTGACCTTTTAAACTCGATGTGACGAGTTTAAGAAACATGTATTCCGCACGTGTTGTGCACCTGCTGTAGGTGCTGCCATGAACGGGGCACGTGCTGTCCGGACAGGCGGTCGGACACAGCTGGTGCCCCGTGTTCCAGACCTGCAGTTACCAGCTCTGAGCATGTCCATATCAGTGTTGATTCTTCACCAGCTGTGGACCCGGTGTGATATTATATGATATGGCCGGTGGGGCTCTCGCTGCTCGCAGTTTCCCAAGACAGCTGTTTTAGCTTGAGTCCGCGGCCTGCTAGTCATTTTGGGTAGCACTTTCCGAAGTCTTAGTTTCGGATAGCTGTGGTCCCGCCGTGTTTTTATTTCGCATTTACACGGTGCACCATGCCAGGTTTGAGGGTGCTGTAGACACACGTGTACATCTGTGATAGCGAACATGGTGATCTCGTTGCGATATTGTTTGTTGTACGGAGGCTCGCGCTAGCGTGTTGGGCGTCCGCTGTATTATGCTCCACGAGTTGCCGTTGGATGCCGTACAATTGTACCAGGGCGTCCGCTGTATTATGCCCCACGAGTTGCCGTTGGATGCTGTACAGTTGTACGGTGCGTCCGCTGTGTTATGCCACACGGGTTGTCGTTGGATGCCGTACAATTGTGTACCAGGGCGTCCGCTGTATTATGCCCCACGAGTTGCCGTTGGATGCTGTACAGTTGTACGGTGCGTCCGCTGTATTATGCCCCACGAGTTGCCGTTGGATGCTGTACAGTTGTACGGTGC
Source organism: Ashinkailepas kermadecensis (assembly GCA_034440615.1). NCBI lineage: Eukaryota > Metazoa > Arthropoda > Thecostraca > Neolepadidae > Ashinkailepas > Ashinkailepas kermadecensis. The sequence continues at coordinate 70,306 of JAOTOM010001957.1, read as the reverse complement.
GTCCGCTGTGTTATGCCACACGGGTTGTCGTTGGATGCTGTACAGTTGTACCGGCGGCGCCTAGCGTGCGACCTTTCACTCCCATATATGTACGTGTTGGTATTGATATCCCGTCCGGCCTCGGTCCGGTGAGCGGGCGTTTGCAGGGCCTCGCGTGTGGTGACTGCACGACACGTTCGCTGTGTGTTTGGGCTGTGATGTGTGGAGAACTGTCGCTCCACAGTTGCCAGTGTATACTGAGATATCCATAGGAGTCACCGGGGTGCCGTCTTATAGACTCGTGCTGGGGAAGCGGCTCTGGCACTTATAAACCTCGATGGTCATCACTAATTTACCCGCTTTGCGCACCCATTGTTTCTTGTGTCACGGAACCTCGTTGACGTGAAAAGTGCGGTGCCCTGACAAAAAAGGGAGATCGTGTCTCACAAATCTCTTGGACTTTTTGAATTTTGCTACAGAACAATTTGATCAGGGAAATCAGGTTGATGTAGCATATCTTGACTTTAGTAAGGCCTTTGACAAGGTAACCCATAAACGGTTAATGATGCAGCTTCAGGTCCATGGTATTGCAGGTAGCATCCTAAAATGGATATAGTTGTGGCTTTCAGATCGACAGCAGAGAGTGATGCTAAATGGTACAAAGTCATCATGGCAAAATGTTCTTAGTGGAGTCCCCCAGTGGTCGGTACTGGGGCCACTATTGTTCATTATATTTGTGAATAGCATTAAAAGTGGCCTAAGCAGTAAGGTTTTGAAATTTGCGGATGATTTGAAGATCTTTAGGGCAATAACAGGGCACAATGAGCAGGTTTCGCTGCAGAAAGACTTAGACGAGCTTGTGAAGTGGTCCGAAAAATGGCAAGTGAAGTTTAATTTTGTTAAGTGCAAAGTCATGCATGTAGGTAGGCAGCATATGAAGGCTCCATACTTGATGGATGGCCAAGTACTATCTGTGACTCAGCAGGAGAAGGACTTAGGTGTTATTTTGAACACAAAATTGGAGGCATCAGAACAGACCAAAGAAGCCAGGAAGAAGGCACTAAGAATGCTTGGGGCAATACAGAGGAATGTGTCATACAAAAGTGAGGAGGTCATCAGGAAGCTTTACTGTGCATATGTCAGGCCACATTTGGAATACTGTGTCCAAGCTTGGTCCCCTAGTTATGAGAAAGATTGTTGGCTTTTAGAGAGAGTACAAAAGAGGGCAACAAAAATGGTTAATGGTATAGGCAACTTGGCATATGAGGAAAGATTGAAGAAATTGAATATGTACTTAGATATAGAAGGCTGAGAGGAGATCTCATCGAGGTTTTTAAATTTGTTCATGGTCATGAACAGGGATATCTCAGGGAAATGTTTGAATTGAACAGAAATGATGCAGCAGGACAAGGTTAAGACAGTCTTTCGTCACCAACAGGGTAGTAGAACACTGGAACCAGCTTCCAGGAACCATTGTCAACACACTGAACATATTTAAAAACGGCATAGACAATCATTATAAGAGTAGGGGGCTTGTTTTTCTGTATTCCAGGGAGGGTTGATCGACAGATTTGGTGGGCAACTGGTTCATTAGCCAAAGTGCAACCAAGAAGGGCCCTTGTGACTCATAGTTGCACGGATCTTTTATGTCTTTTATGCCTAATTGCTGAGCACACAAAGCAACAATGAGGATAAGATCGCCCGAAATTTCAGAATATGCTGCGGTCATGATGACCATGGGCGAAGAAGTGTTAAAATTATTGATGCCGTCCAAATGCATGGAAGCAATGAATATTGCGAGCTTCGTTGATGGGGCCTACTTCATAGGGTTCCATGTTAGGAGAGCGAGAAGTTGGTGGCACCAAGCCAAAGATGGTGGGCCTCACCAGAAGTGTGGGAGGCTCCGCCCCTGGCCATGTAAATGCTGGCAGAGGCAGTTCTGCGCTGTTCACACGATCCCTTGGGTTTCACCAACGCGCCTGACCTCGTCAGTGTGGTGTGAGATGTGACGCTCCTCAGGGCGCCCGGAGCCAGCGCCCACCACCCTCCCGCCAGCCGATCACCGTCCAGCTAACCGCCTCGTCAGCCAATCAACGCCCCGGTAGCCGACCCGTCAGCCAATCAACGCCAGGAACCCACGGCGCATGCGTACTGCCGACGAGGAGCTCACAATGGCTGCTGACTGGCGGATATTGTGGCGCCGGTCTCCGCTGTCCGGTATCTCCGCCCGGCTGCAGACACGTCCCGACGGTCTCCGACAGGTCTCGTTGTTCCGACTGTCCGCGGCAGGTCTGTGATGTGGTGGTCTCTGTCCGGTGTTTAGTGATGGAGCGGTGTTCGTTCATCTGCTACAGCCCCCCCCGTCGTGCAGCGGGCTGCGCGGCGGTGTGGACGGAGTGGGCCACAGGAACACTACGCGCCACCCATATAAGCATGCAGAAATCTTGCATCTTTGTGAGCATGCAGCAAGCCTGCATATTGTGAGCAATCAGAAAATATGCAATTGTAAGCATGTAGAAGTATACGGCATGTGAGCATGTGGAAAGCCTGCAGTTTGTGAGCGTGTGGACAGCCTGCAGTTTGTGAGCATGCAGAAAGATTGCAATGTGTGAGCATGTGGAAAGCCTGCAGTTTGTGAGCGTGTGGACAGCCTGCAGTTTGATGAGCATGTGGAAAGCCTGCGGTTTGTGAGCATGTGGAAAGACTGCAGTTTGTGAGCAGTCAGAAAGCCTGTAATTGTGAGCATGCAGAGTCTGCAGCTTGTGAGCATGCAGAAAGCCTGTGGCTTGTGAGCAAGTGGAATGGAAAACTCAAAACTCAGAAGGCTGCCATTCAAAAGTGAAATGTGTTCTTCAAAAATTAAAAGCTTTACACTTATAAAGGTCAAAAGGTATGCAGATTCTCGTGACTAGGCCTGAGCTTTGTAAAAATAAATAGGCCTATATGATTTCACAATAAATTAACACCTATTAAGCCTTCTCTCATACTACGCTGATTTGGTAATATGCATAATCATTTCAAGTTCGTCACAAACAAAGTCACGAGAAGATAGTTCTGACCTCAGTATTGCTAAACACCTTACCTACCTCAGTCTTTTACAGGAACATTTCCCATTCAAACTCGGTCTAGCATGCCTAATACTGAGAGCAAGTTAAAAAAAATCCTCTGGCTACTTACGTCAATCCATAATACTCGCTTTCTCCACACATCAATGAAGGAAGGACGCGCGGTACACGTACAATTAACAAAGGTGGGACGCCTCAACATATGGCTCCAGCATAAACGCACAACTACAGCGAATGTCGCGCGCGCGCCAGAAATGTAGAAGCCCGCCTGCAGGGAAGGGCAGACGAAAACTCACACATTACCAATATATTCCACTCATGATCGCTCAGAAATCCACTAACGTTTGAACTTGTTGACTTCTTGCGAGGTGTGTACAGTGCGGATTGAGGAAAATGAGGCACGGAATGGAAGGCATGATAAATATTCGTGTAATGTTTGGCTAGCTGCTCAAGAAGGTGCCTGATATAATAATAAATATATAATATCCAGCAAATGGTACTTCAAACCATCGGTCCCTACCGGCAATAATAATAATTGTATTATTAAGAATAATGGTAACAGCAATGATGAGTAGCAAAGAATCGTCTCCCCAAGGAGGATGACCCATGCATCTGAAGAATACTCGAGCTGATTTTGTGTACACCAGGCGTCCGTGCTGCTTGTTAAGAGTAACAATTATCTCTCGTATTGGGACGGTCCAGAAGCGTTAATTTCCATATATTGCAGAGTGGTTCGGGCTCCACTCCATGCAACGATTTCCACTCTACCATTATGATCATGGACGTACCTAGACCACGCCTACGCGGGATTAGACCACGCCTACGCGGGATTAGACCACGCCTACGCGGGATTAAATCCTGTTGCGAGCTGCCTGCCTCCCTCTGATCGCTTCGGCTAAGTTCCGCCGTCGGCGCAGCCACACCGCGGATCGCAAAGCCAGAGCCGGAGATCAGACTGCTACAGCTGCATTTCGTGTCACGCAGCCCCGACTGATATCGAGACCCGCCCTCAGGTGCGGCGACGCTGCGGAGATCACGCGCTCTTTCCACAGCCCGCTGGCGCCAGCCGGTCGCCTGAGGTCGGGTGTTCGCGTCTGACCCGGACCATGTTTTTATCGCGTTAGGACCTGCCGCTAGCACAACCACCGCCATCGCCTCCGCCGGCCGGACAGACCCGCTCGAAAGCCACCTGCGCAAAATTCGCGCCCGCAACGTCGCCATCCTGAAACGCAGTCGCGAGATAGCCGACGACAAGCATCTCTACGGCTGACGCGCGCGCCATCTCTGAACGGCGTGGCGAAGTGCGCTTTCGCCGGCGTCCGTTGTGGTGGCGCCTCTGCGCTGAGCAGACGCGGAGAGGAGCTGGTGGCGGCGGCGGCTGCGTCGGCGGTCCGACTGTGCTGCAGTTGGCCGTGTTGGCCGGTATGTACGGCGGTGGTTGACGTAAGGCGCGGTGGTTGGCTTTGGTTGAGCGGGTCCGGCGGTGTGGCGGGTGGTCTCATGTACATTTGCTGTATGTTCAATTGTATGTATGTTGTTTGTATTGGGTTTGTTGCGTGTTGTGCGGTGTACCTTCCGTGTTGTGCGGTGTACCTTCCGTGTGTGCGATGTATTTGCGTGCGGGCAGAGCTGTGCTGGGTAATGGTATGGTGAGCCCGCAATGGAGGCAGACATTTTATTTTCCTGTTTTTGGTATTGGCTTTTGTGCACAATCGCGTAGTGCCATATAGATGTGCGATATGGCCCAAGGCGGTCACGGATGCCTTCCCATCAGAACTGTGGGACTGGACCTCTGTATAGACATGCGCAAGTACACGCGCACATTCTAAATGTCAAGTTGCAAGTCCGCGTCGCGAGGTCGTGAGCGACTAAGAAAGTGTTATGTCACAATTGTTGAATACATCATCAAAATGTTAATGCTGAGAATGCAGCGTTCACACGATCCGAATGTCAATACTAAGCATGCAGCATTCATCATCTAAATAAAACATTGCCCATTGGCGGTTGTTTTCGTTTCGCTACCGCTGGCCAGGAGGGCAGGACCACCTACACACCATGTGGAGTGCTGACGTTCCGAAGACCAGGGAGCGGTCGGCTGTACAGCAGAGACCCCATCGGTGGAGGGGGCACACAGACCCCATCGGTGGAGGTGGCACAGAGACCCCATCGGTGGAGGGGCACACGGACCCCATCGGTGGAGGTGGCACACAGACCCCATCGGTGGAGGGGGCCCAGAGACCCCATCGGTGGAGGGGGCACAGATACCACACCAGTGGATGGGCACAGAGACCCCATCAGTGGAGGGGGCACAGAGACCCCATCGGTGGAGAGTGCACATAGACCCCATCGGTGGAGGGGGCCCAGAGACCCCATCGGTGGTGGGGGCACATAGACCCCATCGGTGGAGGGCACACAGACCCATCGGTGGAGGGGCACACGGACCCATCGGTGAAGAGGGCACACATACCCCATTGGCGGAGGGGGCACACACCCCATCGGTGGGGGGGGCACATAGACCCCATATGTGGAGGGGTACACAGACCCCCATCGGTGGAGGGGGCCCAGAGACCCCATCGGTGGAGGGGGCACAGACCGCATTGGAGGAGGGGGCACACAGACCCCATCGGTGGAGGGGGCCCAGAGACCCCATCGGTGGAGGGGGCACACAGACCCCATCGGAGGAAGCGACGCTCGTCCGTGAACTGAGCAACTTCCATCAATGCAAAGGACGAACTCTCCTTCCTGGGGTGGCTTCATGGGCCAGTGTCCTGTTGCTAAGCAGAGTTTGTTGCGCGAATCCTGGCCCGACCACCCGATCCGTGGATTCCAATTCACCGACAGAATTTCAAACTGCATGTTCGCTCCGATATGGTTCACTACCATACGACGGCCGATGGGCTGGACACATTGTCACGGTCAGCAGGCTGGGCTGACGGTCAGCAGCCTGGACTGACGGTCAGCAGGCTGGGCTGACAGTCAGCAGGCTGGACTGACGGTCAGCAGGCTGGACTGACGGTCAGCAGGCTGGGCTGACGGTCAGCAGGCTGGACTGACGGTCAGCAAGCTGGACTGACGGTCAGCAGGCTGGACTGACGGTCAGCAGGCTGGACTGACGGTCAGCAGGCTGGACTGACGGTCAGCAGGCTGGGCTGACGGTCAGCAGGCTGGACTGACTGTCAGCAGGCTGGGCTGACGGTCAGCAGGCTGGGCTGACGGTCAGCAGGCTGGGCTGACGGTCAGCAGGCTGGGCTGACGGTCAGCAGGCTGGGCTGACGGTCAGCAGGCAAGTTCGAGAGCAATTTCAAGTGATGGAGCAATAACACATCACGAGCGGCTTGTTTGAGACACTTGGATGACCTGGGATGACCGGGCGGCAGCGGCGCCGTCCACACTGGTGGGCATCGCCAGACGTCGCATCTGCGGTGTGTTTGGGGTACTTGGATGGCCCCGTAGTCGGTGATCTGCGGCGTGTTTGGGGTACTTGGATGACCCCGTGGTCGGTGATCTGCGGCGTGTTTGGGGTACTTGGATGACCCCGTGGTCGGTGGTCGGTGATCTGTGTTTTGTTTGGGGTACTTGGATGGCCCCGTGGTCGGTGATCTGCGGTGTGTTTGGGGTACTTGGATGGCCCCGTAGTCGGTGATCTGCGGCGTGTTTGGAGTACTTGGATGACCCCTTGGTCGGTGATCTGCGGCCTGTTTGTGGTACTTGGATGACCCCGTGGTCGGAGCTCCCCCACTGAGGAGTTCCCACTTAACCCTCGCCCGTATAGTGTGGAGGGGCGGGGGGGGGGGTGGTGCAACCCCTCCGCCCCTAAGGTTTTTTGTGTATTCCTTCCAAACCGATGAACGGATCGCTCTGAGATTTTCAGTACCCTCTGGGGCAACCTTTTGACGACTTTTGGTGAAATATTTTTGGGAGGTCATGTCAGGTTATAGAGTTATGAGCTCATAAAAGGGAGCACCTCCGAGCAGTTTTCAACAAATACGTGATTATCGCACCTAAACATGACATTGTTGCCTACATCGACTGGTATTATGTGTTTTGCAATGCAATTTTGCAATGCCCAGATGGGTTCCCATTGGAAAAATAATGTTCCAAAAGTCGGTGACCTCGGTTGACCTCGTTTGACCTTTCGACCTTTTTTAACTGACCTACGGTAATTTTTCGTGCTGAATTCGAATTCAGCGTCCATTTGTACCCTGCGGAACTTTAAACTTCGAAATTGGAACCACTCTTCAAAAAGTTGGATATTTGGGGTAACGGCTTTGACCTCATTTGGTGCATGACATATTGGTCCGATCACATCGTGTCACATGTCGTTATGTTCGCAAGGTCCCAATAAACATGCTTCCGGCCATGTCGTGCATATTTAGACAGTAGTTTTGATATCACTGACGATTTTCTTCGGAAAATACCCCAAAAAATCAATTTTAAACCTTTGACCTGACCTGGAAGGTCAACCATTGACCTTAGAAGGTCATACTGAATTCCAAACGCAGAGATCTCGGCCAAATCTATCACTTTGGTATTTGGTTCGTTTTCGTAACATGCACGTTTCGTAACATGGTCGTACCCCCCCCCCCCTATACGACCGAAGGTGGTAAAATGCCGAATACTGGCGAGGGTTAATATGCAGTAAAAGGTAAGTAGAAGTCGCACTAAAGGAACTAAAAGTTCTGGCAAAACATAACCGAGGAAGACACGACACTTAACCCCAGGAAGTGTAACATCTAGCAGCTGTTCTGATACGCTGGGTATATACTTTTTCCATTGCGGGCGTAGCATGTATGGGGAGGGCACAACACGGGTGGAAAGGCGAAGGGCCATCAATATGCTCGATCCCTGGTTTAGTCGACGCTGTGACGTTGCGATCAGCGTAAATGGTGTGAATCCATAATGACAATCTCATGGAAGGGTTTTAGATGCAATAAATACATAAATATATACGTTGCACCAGTCACTGAACCACACATACCCTGCAATCATCTGACCGCCTTCAAATCTTCACGAACAACTGGTCTGATGTTACTTCACCCTCTACAAACGGCACCTTCGCCCGACAGTTCCCTGACATTCCTCGTCACACTCGCCGGAGAGCGGTGCGGGACCAGCGCGGCGTCATCCCTAGCTACTTCCCATCCTGCCTGTACCAAAACATCCTCACACTGAACAGCAGTCTTGTTCTTACCAGATGTATTTATAAAACGTCAGGTACCCGCCAAGTCGTATCACACCATAGCTATGGCACCCGGACGTCCGATATGAACAAAACACCGACGATGCCGATGCACGGAGACAAGTCAAGGGCGCGTCAAACGCCACTGTTCTGCACGTGTAGCACGGCTTCCCGCTCCACAAACGCATCACCCCACACTGAACATGGCAGCCATTCATGAGTGCCTCACACCGGACCACGCCGCCGCCGCCCCGCCAAGTCAGCTACCGCCGATCCCCGGGGAGGGGAGCTCTCCCGCAGGGCTGACGTACACTGGGAATCAACTGCGTGGCCTGAGAACATCAGGACAGCCTTACAGTGTAGGGGAGAACGGGGAAGGTTCTGTCACGGGGCACATTATGTCAGTGGGATTTTCTCGTAAACTATCCAGTGCAGATATATTGTTGTTTCATAAAATATGTTCGTTTTTGCTTGGAATGACCCCCCACTATCAAAACAAAAACATACCTACTACCGGATTTATGAAAATTGGAAAACTTTGTTTTTGCAATGAGAATCCAAACTTTTTGGTTTGAGCAAAATTTTGGTTTGTGGCCATTGAGATAATTGTATAGTGTCTCTGAATACTGTTATGGGGAGTCACGAATGTCCAGAGTGTAGTGCTGATCGTTATTTTTCCCAGTTCTCCCCAGTTTTCGGTCAAAAACGAAAAATTGTGATCTTCCTCCAGGGGGGCAGGTTCTGTCACTGAATCTGGGGCAGGTTCTGTCACTGAATCTGTTTATGATTACTAGTCGTATTGCTTATAAACAACCATACTAATGATCGCCTGTTATTCGCAGACATCCAAAGACATGGTACGCCATTACAAGCGTAAAACGAATCGGGCGGTTACATCTTCGGATATCCTGGAGCAGGTGCGCGCCCTCTGTGCCGATGGCGAATCAGCCCGATCTGCCGCCAAGTTGCTGGGCGTAAACCGGGAGACGCTCAGGGCGTGCCTCAAGAAGGGCAAGCGTGTGGTAACGTATGCAACTCGTCGCGTGCTGGATGATGAGGAGAAGGAGCTGGCCGACCATCTCAAGACGTGCGCGTCGATGCTGCACGGTTTGTCCAGCAAGGGGGCCAGGAAGCTGGCGTACGACTTCGCCAATGGGAAGGAGAAGAATTTCCCGGAGTCGTGGAACGCCAAAAAGTTGGCCGGCGTCGACTGGCTGGAGGCGTTCGTCAAGCGGAACGGGCTCTTCCTGCGTACGCCGGAGTCAACCTCCATGAACCGGGCGATCGGCTTCTCCCGGAAGAACAAGGACTTCTTCTTCGCCAACCTGAAGAAGGTCATGAATAAGCACAACTTCCCACCATGCCGGATCTTCAACCTCGACGAGAGCGGTATCACCACCGTCTGCGACGTGCCGAAGGTGATCGCGGGCAAAGGCGTGAAACGGGTGGGAACCATCGCGGCGGCGGAACGGGGGACGCTGGTCACAGTGGCGTGCGCTATCAGCGCCGTGGGGATGGCGATCCCGCCCTTCTTCGTGTTCCCGCGAGCGCGGTACAACGACCGGTTCATCTGCGGCGCGCCGACGGCATCCGTCGGGGGCGCAACTCCCAAAGGCTGGATGACCGCGGAGTTGTTCCTGCTCACGCTGGAGCACTTCATCTCGTACACGAAGCCGACGCAGGAGGAGCCGGTGCTGCTCCTCTTGGATAACCACGAGTCGCACATGTCGCTGGCGGTGGTCCAGAGAGCGCGGGAGGCAGGCGTGGTCATCCTGACCTTCCCGTCCCATTGCTCCCATCGCCTTCAACCACTCGATGTTGCCGTCTACGGCCCCATCAAGCGGCACTACAAGACCTCCATGCACGAGTACATGCTCAGCAACCCCGGACGCCGGCCCACGATATATGACCTGCCCGCGATCTTCCGGCGCCCTTCGAGCTCGGATGTCGCCGGCCAACATCATCTCCGGGTTCTGCGCCACCGGCATCTACCCCGTCAACTGAGGTATTCCCCGAACACGCCTTTGCTGCATCTGAGGTGTTCCGGCCGTACGTCACTGGAGAGAAGAGTGCCGAAGCGGGCGCCGGCCCGAGCGGCGAGGCCAGTGATGAGACAGGACAGACGTCGTTTGTGGAATCGATCCACCCGCTCCCTCGATACGAAGTGGAGGAGCGCAACGTTGGAAGGAAGAAGGGAGAGTCACGGTGGCTGACCAGCACGCCGGAGAAAACCCGCCTGGAGGTGGAGCACGCTAAGAAGAGGCCCAACCTGGAGCCGACGAGGAAGGCGTCGAAGCGCCTCGCCCTGCCCTCCCACAACCTCGCCCAGAAGGGGTCCAAGAAACGTAAGCTGACGAAAACGCCTCCGACCACCGACGACAGCGACATCGACGAGCCCTTCCCAGACAACAACGACGAAGACGACAACGACATCAACATCATCGACATGGAGCTGGAGAGGCGCGCACTCGAGAACGACCCGGCGCTGCCTGTCATCTACAGCGAGATCAAGCAGAACTGCTGGCTGCTTGTTCGATGCCGAGGCGGAAAACGCCAGAAGACCACCTTCCAGTTCGTCGCTTGCGCCCTGCGGGACATCGACGACGACGACGGTGAGACGCTGGTCCAAGGATACCGAAGCGTGGACGCCGCGAAAACCTGCTTCGTCGAGAAGGACGGCGACAAGTTTCACGCCAAGTTCGAGGACCTCATCTGCCGGCTGCAGGCGCCCGAGTCCGTAATCTCCCCCACCGGGCGCAACTTCCACATGCGTTTCGTGGGAGCTGTGGCTGTGAAGGAGGTGTGAGTGGGCATCGGAGACAGCATATGGTTGTTGGCAGCGAGCCAAAAGTTTTCTCAGTGTTCTCACTGTCTCTCAGTGCTCAGTGTTCACCTCAAGTGTTTATGTTTGCAGAGGCTGAGAAAATCCTCGATGTTGATGAACACGATAATGGTCTGTGTAACGATGCGGTTTGTATTATATGTGCATGTATGCATGCAATAATAAAAATTGTATCTGGCCGTCATTTTCTACACTATTCATGATGACGATGAATGAACCCATCTTTCTCTCCCCCAGGGATGCTCCGGATGACCGTTCGGTGATAACAGGAAGTGTCCCGCCAGTGACAGAATGTGCCCCTGAAGGTGACAGAACCTGCCCCATATATGGGGCAGGTTCTGTCGAATGAGTCATTGACACATTGTCGACACTGGTGTCGAAACAAATTGAGTTACCACTGGTCTACCTCTACATTATTCGAAGCTATTGCTGTGTGCAACAAACTGGGAAAGCATCAATCACCAACTGTTGAAAGTATGCCCACCCAGGCCAAATTTAGAAAAAGTGACAGAACGTGCCCCAGTCTCCCCTACTGGACACTAAATGAGAGTACGAGATCACGGTGGCTGCGACTGCGATATTCCACCTTGTTTCTGCGCTCACACGGTCTGGTGATTGCAAGACTTGAGCTAAACGTGTGACGACGATCTACACAAAAAGAGCCGGCTCCACGTGAGTGTTGCGTCCGCCATATAAAATGCGAGGAAAGAACCAACCCCTCCTCGAACGCGCTCCGAATCCTCCGGAAGCACACTCGTCTTGCACGTGAACACCAGCTTCAAAGTGGTTAAAACGTCTCTAAAAACTCCCAAGACTCCATCCCGTGCCATTTCCAAGGAGCGGCGGACCTGACTGCACCAATCCACCAGAGTCGAGTATGGCACCAGCTGGGGTACACAGAAGTACAGCACCAGGTGGAGTACACAGAAGTACAGCACAAGGTTGAGTACACAGAGGAACAGCACCAGGTGGAGTACACAGTACAGCACCAGGTGGAGAACACAGAGGAACCGCACCAGGTGGAGTACACAGAAGTACAGCACCAGGTTGAGTACACAAAAGTACAGCACAAGGTAGAGTACACAGAGGAACAGGTTGTTCTTTTACGACGCATTCAACCGCTAGGTTATATAGCTGGCAACAGGTTGTTGGTTGTTGGTTGTTTAATAGCTGAGCTGGGTATAAAACAATGTTTACTACATAACATGGCATTAGTTTTCCCGTGGGTCGTGAATGAAGGTAATTTCTTTCTCTGAGTCGTACTAAACGGGGGGGGGGGTGGGGGGGTGGCGTCATGTCGCGCTGGCCCCCTGCTGGACTCGGCACTGTGGGAGAGAAGAGCGGCAGGTTGTTGGGCAGGCAGGTCCGCCTAGCCAGGTTGTTGAGGGTACACCTGGGGACAGTGAGAGTACACCTGGGGACAGGGGGACACTGAGATTACAACTGGGGACAGGGAGACAGTGAGGGTACACCCGGGAACAGCGAGACAGCGAGGGTACACCTGGGGAGAGGGAGACAGTGAGAGTACACCTGGGGACAGGGAGACAGTGCAGGTACATCTGGGGACAGGGAAACGGTGAGGGCACAACTGGGCACAAGGAGACAGTGAGGGCACACCTGGGGACAGTGAGAGTACACCTGGGGACAAGGAGACAGTGAGGGCACACCTGGGGACAGGGAGACAGCGAGGGTACACCTCGGGACAGGGGGACAGTAAGGGTACAACTGGGGACAGGGAGACAGGTGGGGTACACCTAGGGACAGGCAGACAGTGAGGATACACCTGGAGCCAGGGAGTCAGCGAGGGTACACCTGGGGAGAGGGAGACAGTTAGGGTACACCTGGGGACAGGGGGACAGTGAGGGTACACCTGGGGACAGGGAGACAGGGAGGGTACAACTAGGGACAGGCAGCCAGTGAGGGTACACCTGGGGACAGTGGAACAGTGAGAGTACACCTGGGGAGAGGGAGACAGTGAGTGTACACCTGAGGACAGGGAGACAGTACAGGTAAATCTGGGGACAGGGAAACGGTGAGGGCACACCTGGGCACAAGGCGACGGTGAGGGTTTACCTGGGAACAAGGAGACAGCGAGGGTACACCTGGGGACAGTGAGACAGTGAGGGTACACCTGGGGACAGGGGACAGTGAGGGTACACCTGGAGACAGGGAGTCCGCGAGGGTACACCTTGGGACAGGGAGACAGTGATGGTACACCTGGGGACAGGGAGACAGTGAGGGTACACCTGGGGACAGGGAGACAGCGAGGGTACACCTGGGGACAGGGAGACAGTGAGGGTACACCTGGGGACAGGGGGACAGTGAGGGTATACCTGTGGACAGGGGGACAGTGAGGGTACACCTGGGGACAGGGAGACAGCGAGGGTACACCTGGGGACAGGGAGACAGTGATGGTACACCTGGGGACAGGGAGACAGTGAGGGTACACCTGGGGACAGGGAGACAGGGAGGGTACACCTAGGGACAGGCAGACAGTGAGGGTACACCTGGAGACAGGGGGACATCGAGGGTACACCTGGGGACAGGAAGACAGTGAGGGTACAGCTGGGGACAGGGTGACAGTGCGGATACACCTGGGGACAGTGAGAGTACACCTGGGGACAGGGGGACAGTGAGAGTACAACTGGGGACAGGGAGACAGTGAGGGTACACCCGGGGACAGCGAGACAGCGAGGGTACACCTGGGGACAGGGAGACAGTGAGGGTACACCTGGGGACAGGGTGACAGTGAGGGTACACCTGGGGACAGGGGGACAGTGAGGGTACACCTGGGGGCAGGGTGACAGTGAGGGTACACCTGGGGACAGGGGGAAAGTGAGGGTATACCTGGAGACAGGGGGTCAGCTAGGGTACACCTGGGGACAGGGAGACAGTGAGGGTATACCTGGGGACGGAGACAGCGAGGGTACACCTGGGGACAGGGAGACAGTGAGGGTACACCTGGGGACAGGGGGACAGTGAGGGTATACCTGTGGACAGGGGGACAGTGAGGGTACACCTGGGGGCAAGGGGACAGTGAGGGTACACCTGGGGACAGGGGCAAAGTGAGGGTATACCTGGAGACAGGGAGTCAGCGAGGGTACACCTGGGGACAGGGAGACAGTGAGGGTATACCTGGGGACAGGGAGACAGCGAGGGTACACCTGGGGACAGGGAGACAGTGAGCGTACACCTGGGGACAGGGAGACAGGGATGGTACACCTAGTGACAGGCAGACAGTGAGGGTACACCTGGAGACAGGGGGACATCGAGGGTACACCTGGGGACAGGGAGACAGTGAGGGTACAGCTGGGGACAGGGAGACAGTGCAGGTACATCTGGGGACAGGGAAACGGTGAGGGCACAACTGGGCACAAGGAGACAGTGAGGGCACACCTGGGAACAAGGAAACAGTGAGGGTACACTTGGGGACAGTGAGAGTACACCTGGGAACAGGGGGACAGTGAGATTACACCTGGGGACAAGGAGACAGTGAGGGTACACCTGGGGACAGGGAGAGAGACAGCGAGGGTACACCTGGGGCCAGGGAGACAGTGAGGGTGCACCTGGGACAGGGAGACAGTGAGGGTACACCTGGGGACAGGGAGACAGGGAGGGTACACCTAGTGACAGGCAGACAGTGAGGGTACACCTGGAGACAGGGGGACATCGAGGGTACACCTGGGGACAGGGAGACAGTGAGGGTACAGCTGGGGACAGGGTGACAGTGAGGGTACACCTGGGGACAGTGAGAGTACACCTGGGGACAGGGGGACAGTGAAAGTACAACTGGGGACAGGGAGACAGTGGGGGTACACCTGGGGACAGGGAGACAGTGAGGGTACAACTGGGTACAGGGAGACAGTGAGGGTACACCTGGGGACAGGGAGACAGGAAGGGTACACCTAGGGACAGGCAGACAGTGAGGGTACACCTGGAGACAGGGGGACAGTGAGAGTACACTTGGGGAGAGGGAGACAGTGAGAGTACACCTGGGGACAGGGAGACAGTGCAGGTACATCTGGGGACAGGGAAACGGTGAGGGCACAACTGGGCACAAGGAGACAGTGAGGGCACACCTGGGGACAGTGAGAGTACACCTGGGAACAGGGGGACAGTGAGATTACACCTGGGGACAAGGAGACAGTGAGGGCACACCTGGGGACAGGGAGACAGCGAGGGTACACCTCGGGACAGGGGGACAGTGAGGGTGCACCTGGGGACAGGGAGACAGGTAGGGTACACCTAGGGACAGGCAGACAGTGAGGATACACTTGGAGACAGGGAGTCAGCGAGGGTACACCTGGGGACAGGGAGACAGTTAGGGTACACCTGGGGACAGGGGGACAGTGAGGGTACACCTGGGGACAGGGAGACAGGGAGGGTACACCTAGGGACAGGCACACAGTGAGGGTACACCTGGGGACAGTGGAACAGTGAGAGTACACCTGGGGAGAGGGAGACAGTGAGTGTACACCTGGGGATAGGGGGACAGTACAGGTAAATCTGGGGACAGGGAAACGGTGAGGGCACACCTGGGCACAAGGCGACGGTGAGGGTTTACCTGGGAACAAGGAGACAGTGAGGGTACACCTGGGGACAATGAGACAGTGAGGGTACACCTGGGAACAGGGGACAGTGAGGGTACACCTGGAGACAGGGAGTACGCGAGGGTACACCTTGGGACAGGGAGACAGTGATGGTACACCTGGGGACAGGGAGACAGCGAGAGTACACCTGGAGACAGGGAGACAGCGAGGGTACACCTGGGGACAGGGAGACAGTGAGGGTACACCTGGGGACAGGGGGACAGTGCGGGTATACCTGTGGACAGGGGGACAGTGAGGGTACACCTGGTTGGTTGGTTGGTTATTTGGGTTTAGAGGCGCATCGACTGCGTTGGTCATACAGCGCCCATAACGATATTAGATGAGCAGCTTGAGAGGATTGGTTCCGATAGTAACGGTAACACACGAGCCTTCACAATAAAAGCAGATCATTTCATGTGTCACGTGAGACAACTTCTAGTATTGCATGTCAGTGGGGGGTGTAAATTGCTCTGAAGTCGACATCAGAGATAAAGCGAAAAAGTTGTCCTGAAGTTACCATGGGCGATTTGTCACCCAGGAGATCGCGGAGTGACATCGACTGCGTTCCTCCAAAAATACGTCTTCGATCATTTGCAAGCATGGGGCATGCAATAAGAACGTGGCGCACCGACAGCGGTGCATGACATCGAGGACAGCTAGGCCTGTCCTCCCCACAAAGCAGATGGTGGTGTGTTGGGTGGGTGTGCCCCAGCCGAAGGCGGCAGAGTACAACCTCGTCTCGCCTCGTCCTACGGTAGGACGAGGGCCACTCTCCAAGACATGGCTTGATTGCTCGTAATTTGTTGTCCTGCAACGTATCCCAGTTTAACTGCCATTTTTTTAAAACAAAGATCCCGACAGAGCGGTAATATTCTCTCGCTGGGAGCGGCATAGATCGTAGGTATGGGGCTTGGGCTGCTCGTTTCGCAGCAGCATCTGCTGCCTCATTCCCCACGATGCCGACATGGGTCGGGATCCAACAGAAGACAGCAGCCTTTCCGGCTTTAGCCAGCAGTCTAAGACGTCGTAAAACATCTTGTACAATGGGGTCAGATGGGTTGAACTGTCTTAGCGCCCAGAGACTGCTGAGGGAATCGGTAAAAATGACATGCGAGGCCTCCCGCCCCACTTCGATAAAACTGAGGGCCTTCGTGATCGCAACCAGCTCGGATGTGTAGACCGTCGCATGTGGTGGTAGGGAAAAAGATCTTGACAGAGACCCCGAAACAAATGCACTGCCCACACCAGCGTCAGTCTTAGATCCGTCTGTATATATCGGGACGTATCCCTCGAATGAGGCTATATGTTCTAGGGCACGTGACAGACGGTCTTGTGGTGTAGCATCCGCCTTCTTTACCGAAGATAGCGATATGTCTATTATCGGAGCAGTCACTTGCCATGGCGGCGTCTGCGTAAAATTGGACTGCATGATTCCCTTCAGTCGAATTCCACTGTCCTCACAGATCCTACGTATCCTAACGCAAAAGGGGGTGGAATGCATAGTACGTCCTCGATAGAATGATGAGATTAGGCGACGAGAGAAAACGTGCGCATATGTAGGATGGTCGGGGAATTGACGCAGCTTGCAAGCGTAGCGCATCCCGAGCATTTCACGTCGGAGCGAGAGTGGCGGTTCGTCCGCTTCAGCCAGAAGGCTAACAGAAGGCGAAGTGCGAAAAGCGCCGGTCACAATGCGGAGGGACGAGTGGTGTATAGTGTCCAGTGTGCGTTTGTTTGTTGTACATGCACTGTCATACACAAAACATGCATAGTCCAGTTTTGCTCGGATGAGGGAACGATATAACAGCAGCATGGTTTTTTTGTCTCCTCCGTAGGACGTGCGTGCAACCATCTTCAGTAGGTTTAGCGATGTAAAGCACTTCTCCCGAAGTGCTTTAAAATGTTCCTTGTAAGTAAGACGAGTGTCAAAAATCACCCCTAAAAACCGGGCAGCGCGCTGGAAGGGAATGGGTTCCCCATACAGCTGGATAGTTGGGTCTGGACAGCTTCGACGACGCCGACAAAAATGTATCCCAACGGTTTTTTCGACCGAGAACCGAAACCCGTTCTCAGAGCTCCAGTTTTCTAAGTGGGTTACTGCTAGCTGCAACTGCCGGGCCATCGATGGTGCACTGGATGTGCAGCACCAAATTGCAACATCATCCACGAAAAGAGACCTGCCAATCTGTCGAGGAAGGGACTCGCATATATCATTAATCATGATGGCAAACAGTGCAACACTTAGTACACTGCCCTGGGGTACCCCCTCCGTCTGCGGATATCTCTCCGACAGGTGGTTTCCGATACGCACACGGAAAACTCGTCTTGACAGAAAGTTTTGGAGGAAGAGGCCCATGGAGCCACGGATTCCATACCTGAATGCTTTCATGAGAATGCCGCAACGCCAAGTGGTGTCATATGCTCCTTGAATATCAAAGAGCACTGCACCAACGTGACGATTTTGATGGAAGGCTGCTCGTACCACGGTGTCAAGAGTTAGAAGATGGTCAACAGTACTGCGGTTTTTCCTAAGACCACACTGTGCATTATTTAAAATGCCATATCGTTCCAGAAATCACGTCAGACGTACATTAACCATTTTCTCCATCAGTTTGCAGAGTGAGGATGTTAATGATATTGGTCGGTAGCTCATCGGGTCTAGGCTATCCTTGCCGGGCTTTAAGATTGGGAAAATAATAGCTTCACGCCAGGTTGGTGGAAAGTCGCCATTGACCCAGAGGGAGTTCAGGGTTTTCAGCAGAGTAGTAAGTGCACGTGATGGAATGTGCTTCAGCATGTCGTTATGTATTTGGTCGGGACCTTCAGAAACGCTTCGAAGGGTTCTAATGGCAGAAAGCAACTCATCCATGGTGAATGGTTCGTTATAGCATAACCTTTTAGGAGTGGAAAAGTTCAATGGCTTTCTCTCACAGTCTGCTTTGCGGCGTGCGAATACATCGTTTCCACTGTTGCACCGACATCGACTAGATATTGTGTGGGCCATCTCATTGGCCACGTCGACCGCGTTGGTGACGTCACGACCGCCAACCCGTAGTGCTGGCAGAGGGGAAGAGCTGAATTTGCCAGCGATTCGCTTGATTCTAGACCACACTTTTGAGACGGGTGTGGTGCGGTTTAGCGTGCTAACATAGTCCCTCCACGAGGTACGCTTTGCCTCTCGAATAGTTCGCCGTGCGAAGGCCCTAGCCTGCCGGAAGGCGATGAGGTTGACCGTGTTACAAGACTTGTCAAAAGCTCTGAAGGCGCGGCGTCTTGCCCTGATTGCCTTACGACACTCCTCCGTCCACCACGGGACGGGTGTGCGACGAGGAGCGCCAGAAGTAAGAGGAATGAAGTCAGTGGCGGTTTGGACCAGAACGTTCGCAAATTCCTCCATCGACACAGGTGCATCGCCAGGCGATACGGAAAAAATATCCTCCAGTTGTGTTTCATATTTTGACCAGTCAGCCTTCCTAAAATTCCATCGGCGTGGTCGCGTTCCAAGTACAACACCATCTTCGTAGTTCAACCACAGTGGGAAATGATCGCTGCCGAGGGGTCATCGGCCACGGTCCAGTCAAAAAGTTGGGTGAGTTGTGGACTGCATAGACTCAGGTCCAACGCCGAGGTACGGCCGGAGGGCAGGGTAAAATGGGTCGGGGTTCCGGTATTTAAAATGCATAACGATTCATCATGCATCAATGATTCTAATAGCTGTCCACGTGTATTAATGTCATCACATCCCCATGCCGTGTGGTGGGCGTTGAAGTCGCCTAGCAGTAAGACCGGTGGGGGAGCTCAGACATCAGGTGTCGAAGCTCACTGGATGGGAACCTAGAACCAGGCGGCAGATAAAGCGAGCAAATAGATATAACCCGGTGGTTAAAATGCACTCTTGCTGCAACGGCCTGCAATTTGGCGTGGAGCACTAAGCCCCGCGCTGCGACGCGGTGGTGGACAGCCAGCAGCACACCACCGTGTGCAATTGTGTCGGAGGGGGTATCTTTTCGAAAAACAGAGTAGCATTTGAGGTTGAACAAGTAGTCTGGTGTCACCTTCGTTTCCTGCAGGCAGATAGCCGCTGGGGAGTGGCGATTTAAAAGCGCCTGCAGCTCTTCGATGCTGGTCCTCAACCCCCTACAGTTCCACTGTAAAATGGACCGAGGCGGATCCATTTAAAACGAGTTAGAGTAGGTATGTAGAGATATCACAGTTACAATCACAGAACAATCGCACAGACCTAAGGGTCCAGTGTAGCAACAGTGAGTGGATGGGTTGACAGCGTGTAGCGTATGTAAAATGTGTGTATTTCGAAAAGGGAGGTAGACAGGACAGTTCACGACGAGCTTAACGGAGCCCACGAACTAGCCGGTGCATCAGAGGGCACACCGGCACTCGGTCCAAGGGACTGCGTCCTAGGGCGGGAGCTCGGCGATCCTTGGTCCGGCGGAGAGCCAGACGTCGGCAGGCCCCGCTTCTGGGAGCCCAGTCGGGGTGGGGGTGGGGGAGGACCCATGCTGTAGGGAAGCCGGTCCCTCCACTCGCCGTCGTGGCGACGGGGTGGCCGGCCTTTGGGGTGGAGCCTTGTCAGCCCCTTGGCGGCTCATCGCTCGGGCCTTCTCCATATCGATGAGCCGCGCTCGCTTCGCTTCACGAGCTCGCCTTTCAGCTTCTTGATGAGTAAGCCTAGCCTCGGGTATTTGAAAGGGTCGGTTTGTACTACGAGACGGCGATGGAGGTGCGGAAGTAGAGGTTGAGTGCGAGGGCGAGGTCGGACTCGGGGGAAGGGCGGAGGGTTCGGGGAGGGAGGAGGTGGAGAGGAAGGATTTGGAGGTGGTGGCGGTACGTGGAGGAGGCGAGGGGGATTGAAGGGAGGACGTGGAGTGGGAGGCGGGGGATTCCTGGTAGATGGGCAGGGGCTGGGCATGGGTGGAGGGGATCTAGCAGGTCTCTTAGACCGCTGGAACTGTGTCCACTCCCCACCCCTAGGTGTTGTTCGGGATGAGGCCTCAGATGGTTCGTCAGCGCCTTCACTGGTGGTGGGTGGCGCTATGGTTCCCTCGACAACGCTTTGGGTGGACCGGCCTTGCCTCACCGGAGACGCAGGAGGCACACCAAAGGCTCGAAGGAGGGCAGTCAGTTGAAAGATGAGATCCGAGGCCTTTTCGGGCTGTAAGTGTTGCGGAGGTGTCAGACTAAGGCCTGGTGTATATTTTAATTTCGAAGCGTAGGACATTTTGGGATGGGATTGGTCGTATAAGTCTCTTGCTTCCCGAAAGGTTATTTTTTGTGTGTGTTTGATTGCTATGATTTCTTTTTCTTTCAAGTAGGACGGGCAAGATCGGTCGGAAGAAGTGTGGTGGCTTTGTTCTCTCCCACAGTTCACACAATGGAGGGTCGAGGAAGTACAATGCTCGAAAATATGGTCATTCGAGGCACACTTACCACACGCTGGGCGATTTCTACAAAATTGAGTCGTATGCCCATATCTCTGGCACCTAACACAACGCATTGGGTTGGGGAGGAAGAGACGCACCTTCACACGCACATACCCCACACGTATTTCTGATGGTATGTCTGTTCTGTTGAAAGTCAAAATTATGTTATTTGTCGGAACTGTATCCGCACCTCTTCTCACCCTCATCCTTCTCGCTTCCGTGACTCCAAACTCGGACAGTCCATCAACTATCTCGTCCTCTGGTACGCCGCTCAGGTCATAGCAGTTTATTATTCCTCGAGATGTGTTTTTTGTTTGATGGGGTTCTACTTTAATTCCAATACTCTCATCCACTCTCGTGTCACCTCTCCGTACACTGTACACAAACTCAGATACCCTCAAGGCAATCTCCGCCTCCTTAGACACCACAAACTCCACCTCCAAAGCACCATCCTTCAACCTCTCACATCTAGCAATCTTCCCAAACCTGTCACATCCGTTTCGTCGTTGAAATGGAGATAGAGAGGCAAGACTCCTCGTTAGTCCTCTGAAAATGAGGACACGAGGTGCAGGGGGAACGTTAGCACCGCTGTCTGTGTTAGGGGAGCCCCCACCCGTCGCGAGTGGGGTCTGGTCTGGCCCCTACGAGAGGGGCCAGGAGCGTTTTTGGTTATTCTGGTTGCCATGTAGTGTGTTTTGGTTTCTGCCTCGCGGACGTCCCACCACGCTGGGGCCCAACTGGGGGGACGCCTGGGTCCCGGGAATGGGAGGACGCCAGACGTCCGCGAAGCTATACGGGGCGGGCGACGCCATCACCCGGCCAGGAGAGAGAGACTCACCACCCCGACCGGGATCCAGCGTCGCCCACCACTTGACCCCAGCCGGCCGGGCCGGCAGACACTGGGGAGAACCCCAGGCCCCCGGCCCGAGGCGACCAGCCACTTGGCCCGCGTGAGGCCCCACGGGCCCGCCCGCCCCTCCGGGATATCGGGACCAAAGAGGTGTGTTGGTCCCCCGTCACAACTAGCACCGTGCGACGGGGGACCTCAACCTCCAGGACTCCGTCAACCCCGGGGGGCGGGCCGAGCGGGCGCGGCTACCCCGATAAAACTGAGCTGGAGGGCAGGACCGGGGAAGTTGTCCTACCTGCTCATGATAGGGAGAGTTGGTGTTGCAGGGCCAGAGGGAGGACATGTATGTTGAGATGAGATGGGCATTGGAATGGGAGCGTATGGATGGAAGGACGAGTGAGGCACTCCTAGTCTGACCCCTCGCCGGCTCACCGATGGACTGGGATTTCGGGTCCTTAGGGGTCTCAATCCCCCCCACCACGGAAAGGTGGTGCCTCGTCGGGGGGGGAGGGTACACCTGGGGACAGGGAGACAGCGAGGGTACACCTTGGGACAGGGAGACAGTGATGGTACACCTGGGGACAGGGAGACAGTGAGGGTACACCTGGGGACAGGGAGACAGGGAGGGTACACCTAGGGACAGGCAGACAGTGAGGGTACACCTGGAGACAGGGGGACATCGAGGGTACACCTGGGGACAGGGAGACAGTGAGGGTACAGCTGGGGACAGGGTGACAGTGCGGATACACCTGGGGACAGTGAGAGTACACCTGGGGACAGGGGGACAGTGAGAGTACAACTGGGGACAGGGAGACAGTGAGGGTACACCCGGGGACAACGAGACAGCGAGGGTACACCTAGGGACAGGGGGACTGTGAAAGTACAACTGGAGACAGGGAGACAGTGAGGGTACACCTGGGGACAGGGAGACAGCGAGGGTACACCTCGGGAAAGGGAGACAGCGAGGGTACACCTGGGGACAGGGAGACAGTGAGGGTACACCTGGGGACAGGGTGACAGTGAGGGTACACCTGGGGACAGGGGGACAGTGAGGGTACACCTGGGGGCAGGGTGACAGTGAGGGTACACCTGGGGACAGGGGGAAAGTGAGGGTATACCTGGAGACAGGGGGTCAGCGAGGGTACACCTGGGGACAGGGAGACAGTGAGGGTATACCTGGGGACGGAGACAGCGAGGGTACACCTGGGGACAGGGAGACAGTGAGGGTACACCTGGGGACAGGGAGACAGTGAGGGTATACCTGTGGAAGGGGGACAGTGAGGGTACACCTGGGGGCAAGGGGACAGTGAGGGTACACCTGGGGACAGGGGCAAAGTGAGGGTATACCTGGAGACAGGGAGTCAGCGAGGGTACACCTGGGGACAGGGAGACAGTGAGGGTATACCTGGGGACAGAGAGACAGTGAGGGTACACCTGGGGACAGGGAGACAGTGAGGGTACACCTGGGGACAGGGAGACAGCGAGGGTACACCTGGGGCCAGGGAGACAGTGAGGGTACACCTGGGACAGGGAGACAGTGAGGGTACACCTGGAGACAGGGGGACATCGAGGGTACACCTGGGGACAGGGAGACAGTGAGGGTACAGCTGGGGACAGGGGGACAGTGCAGGTACATCTGGGGACAGGGAAACGGTAGGGGCACAACTGGGCACAAGGAGACAGTGAGGGCACACACCTGGGAACAAGGAGACAGTGAGGGTTCACTTGGGGACAGTGAGAGTACACCTGGGAACAGGGGGACAGTGAGATTACACCTGGGGACAAGGAGACAGTGAGGGTACACCTGGGGACAGGGAGACAGCGAGGGTACAGCTGGGGGACAGTGAGGGTACACCTGGGACAGGAGACAGTGAGGTACACCTGGGGACAGGGGGACAGGGGGACCTATGAAGGAAGTACAACTGGGGACAGGGTGACAGTGAGGGTACACCCGGCGACAGCGAGACAGCGAGGGTACACCTGGGGACAGGGGGACTGTGAGAGTACAACTGGAGACAGGGAGACAGTGAGGGTACACCTGGGGACAGGGAGACAGCGAGGGTACACCTGGGGACAGGGAGACAGCGAGGGTACACCTGGGGACAGGGAGACAGTGAGGGTACACCTAGGGACAGGGTGACAGTGAGAGTACACCTGGGGACAGGGGGACAGTGAGGGTACACCTGGGGGCAGGGTGACAGTGAGGGTACACCTGGGGACAGGGGGAAAGTGAGGGTATACCTGGAGACAGGAGGCCAGCGAGGGTACACCTGGGGACAGGGAGACAGTGAGGGTATACCTGGGGACAGGGAGACAGCGAGGGTACACCTGGGGTCAGGGAGACAGTGAGGGTACACCTGGGGACAGGGAGACAGTGAGGGTATACCTGTGGACAGGGGGACAGTGAGGGTACACCTGGGGGCAAGGGGACAGTGAGGGTACACCTGGCGACAGGGGGAAAGTGAGGGTATACCTGTGGACAGGGGGACAGTGAGGGTACACCTGGGGGCAGAGGGACAGTGAGGGTACACCTGGGGGCAGGGTGACAGTGAGGGTACACCTGGGAACAGGGGGACAGTGAGAGTACACCTGGGGAGAGAGAGACGGTGACAGTACATGTGGGGACAGGGAGACAGTGCAGGTACATCCGGGGACAGGGAAACTGTGAGAGTACAACTGGAGACAGGGAGACAGTGAGGGTACACCTGGGGACAGGGAGGCAGCGAGGGTACACCTGGGGACAGGGAGACAGTGAGGGTACACCTAGGGACAGGGTGACAGTGAGGGTACACCTGGGGACAGGGGGACAGTGAGGGTACACCTGGGGGCAAGGTGACGGTGAGGGTACACCTGGGGACAGGGGGAAAGTGAGGGTATACCTGGAGACAGGGGGCCAGCGAGGGTACACCTGGGGACAGGGAGACAGTGAGGGTATACCTGGGGACAGGGAGACAGCGAGGGTACACCTGGGGTCAGGGAGACAGTGAGGGTACACCTGGGGACAGGGGGACAGTGAGGGTATACCTGTGGACAGGGGGACAGTGAGGGTACACCTGGGGGCAAGGGGACAGTGAGGGTACACCTGGGGACAGGGGAAAAGTGAGGGTATACCTGTGGACAGGGGGACAGTGAGGGTACACCTGGGGGCAGAGGGACAGTGAGGGTACACCTGGGGGCAGGGTGACAGTGAGGGTACACCTGGGAACAGGGGGACAGTGAGAGTACACCTGGGGAGAGGGAGACAGTGAGAGTAAATGTGGGGACAGGGAGACAGTGCAGGTACATCCGGGGACAGGGAAACGGTGAGGGCACAACTGGGCACAAGGAGACAGTGAGGGTACACCTGGGGACAGTAAGAGTACACCTGGGACCAGGGGGACAGTGAGATTACACCTGGGGACAAGGGGACGGTGAGGGTACACCTGGGGACAGGGAGACAGCGAGGGTACACCTTGGGATAGGGAGACAGTGAGGTTACACCTGCGGACAGGGAAACAGCGAGGGTACACCTGGGGACAGGGAGACAGCGAGGGTACACCTGGGGACGGGTACACCAGGGGACAGGGAGACAGTGAGGGTACACCTGGGGACAGGGAGACAGGAAGGGTACACCTAGAGACAGGCAGGCAGTGAGGGTACACCTGGAGACAGGGGGACAGTGAGAGTACACCTGGGGAGAGTGAGACAGTGAGAGTACACCTGGGGACAGGGAGACAGTGCAGGTACATCTGGGGACAGGGAAACGGTGAGGGCACAACTGGGCACAAGGAGACAGTGAGGTCACATCTGGGGACAGTGAGAGTACACCTGGGAACAGGGGGACAGTGAGATTACACCTGGGGACAAGGGGACAGTGAGGGTACACCTGGGGACAGGGAGTCAGCGAGGGTACACCTTGGGATAGGGAGACAGTGAGGTTACACCTGCGGACAGGGAAACAGCGAGGGTACACCTGGGGACAGGGGAGACAGACGAGGGTACACCTGGGGACAGGGGGTACACCTGGGGACAGGGAGACAGTGAGGGTACACCTGGGGACAGGGAGACAGTGAGGGTACACCTGGGGACAGGAGGGACACCTGGGACAGGGGACACACCTAGGGACAGGCGACAGTGAGGGTACACCTGGAGACAGGGGGACAGTGAGAGTACACCTGGGGAGAGTGAGACAGTGAGAGTACACCTGGGGACAGGGAGACAGTGCAGGTACATCTGGGGACAAGGGGACAGTGAGGGTACACCGCGGGACAGGGAGTCAGCGAGGGTACACCTTGGGATAGGGAGACAGTGAGGTTACACCTGGGGACAGGGAAACAGCGAGGGTACACTTGGGGACAGGGAGACAGCGAGGGTACACCTGGGGACGGGGGACAGCGAGGGTACACCTGGGGACAGGGGGACAGTGAGGGTACACCTGGGGACAGGGAAACAGCGAGGGTACACCTGGGGACAGGGGGACAGTGAGAGTACACCTGGAGACAGGGAGTCAGCGAGGGTACACCTGTGCACAGGGGGACAGTGAGGGTATACCTGTGGACAGGGAGACAGCGAGGGTACACCTGGGGACAGGGAGACAGTGAGGGTACACCTGGGGACAGGGGGACAGTGAGGGTACACCTGGGGACAGGGAGACAGCGAGGGTACACCTGGGGACAGGGAGATAGTGATGGTACACCTGGGGACAGGGAGACAGGGAGGGTACACCTAGGGACAGGCAGACAGCGAGGGTACACCTGGAGACAGGGAGTCAGCCAGGGTACACCTTGGGATAGGGAGACAGTGAGCGTACACCTGGGGACAGGGAGACAGCGAGGGTACACCTGGGGACAGGGAGACAGTTAGGGTACACCTGGGGACAGGCAGACAGTGAGGGTACACCTAGAGACAGGGGGACAGTGAGAGTACACCTTGGGAGAGGGAGACAGTGAGAGTACACCTGGGGACAGGGAGACAGTGCAGGTACATCTGGGGACAGGGAAACGGTGAGGGCACACCTGGGCACAAGGAGACAGTGAGGGTATACCTGGGAACAAGGAGACAGTGAGGGTACACTTGGGAACAGGGGGACAGTGAGATTACACCTGGGGACAAGGAGACAGAGAGGGTACACCTGAGGACAGGGAGACAGCGAGGGTACACCTGGGGCCAGGGAGACAGTGAGGGTACACCTGGGGACAGGGAGACAGTGAGGGTACACCTGGGGACAGGGAGCCAGCGAGAGTACACCTGGGGACAGGGACACAGTGAGGGTACACCTGGGGACAGGCAGACAGTGAGGGTACACCTGGAGACAGGGGGACAGTGAGAGTACACCTGGGGAGAGGGAGACAGTGAGAGTGCACCTGGGGACAGGGGGACAGTGAGGGTATACCTGTGGACAGGGGGACAGTGAGGGTACAGCTGGGGACAGGCAGACAGTGAGGGTACACCTGGAGACAGGTGGACAGTGAGAGTACACCTGGGGAGAGGGAGACAGTGCAGGCACATCTGGGGACAGGGAAACGGTGAGGGCACAACTGGGCACAAGGAGACAGTGAGGGCACACCTGGGGACAGGGAGAGTACACCTGGGAACAGGGGGACAGAGAGATTACACCTGGGGACAAGGAGACAGTGAGGGTACACCTGGGGACAGGGAGACAGCGAGGGTACACCTGGGGACAGGGGGACAGTGAGGGTATACCTGTGGACAGGGGGACAGTGAGGGTACACCTGGGGGCAGGGAGACAGCCAGGGTACACCTGGGGACAGGGAGACAGTGATGGTACACCTGGAGACAGGGAGTCAGCGTGGGTACACCTTGGGATAGGGAGACAGTGAGGGTATACCTGGGGACAGGGAGACAGCGAGGGTACACCTGGGGACAGGGAGACAGTGAGGGTACACCTGGGGACAAGGAGACAGTGAGGGTACACCTGGGGTCATAGGGAGGGTACACCTAGTTGGTTGGTTATTTGAGTTTTAGGGCGCATCGACCAGGTTTGGTCATTTAGCGCCTGTAACTAATAGTGTGCTACCTGCTAAAAAAAAGTTCAGACATTCTTCCGAAGTACACAGTTTCACACGCCTAAGTCACAGGTATACATGCACGATAAAAGCACACTACAACGATGGACAGATGACATGGAGCTTGATGTCGGAGTTAGTTAGTTATTTGAGTTTTAGGGCGCCTCGACCAAAATTGTGATCATTTAGCGCCCATAACGTTCATTTAACATGCTAAAATCCTATCGTGTTACTGAGGTGAGTATATGGAGTGCAATCCTATCGCTCTTAGGTACCTGAATATATTGCCAGAATGAATGATTTCCGAGTCGTCTGCTAGAATGTCGCGAAATGTTAAATGCCCGATCCTATTCCCGAAAAACAACCTTCGCTCCCTTGAAAAATGTTTGCACGAGAAGGGCACGTGTCGCACCGTAAGGGCTTCCAGACAACGAGGGCACTTGGGCCTCTCTTCCCCGCAGAGGAGGTATTGGTGAGTAGCGTGTGTGTGGCCAGTTCGCAATCTACACAGGGTCACCTCGTCACTCCTGGATCTGAGATAGCATGATGACCAGTCTGCAAGTTGCAGTTTTATTGAATGTAGCTTATTGTTCAACTGTGCATTCCAACTCCCCTGCCACTTAGCATTTATATGCGATGTGATTCCAGAGATGTGATCCCTGGCGGGAAGTGGGAGAACGCGTGTTGGGGGTCTCTGAGCTGCCCATTTCGCTGCGGAATCGGCTCGCTCATTTCCGCAAATTCCGACATGGCTCGGGACCCAGCACAAACAGACACTTTTCCCGTCTCGTTCCAGAGCAGTGAGACGTGTTAGAATGTCAACCAGTAGGGTGTCGGTAGGGTAAAATGCGGTAAGTGCCAAGAGGCTGCTAAGGGAGTCAGATAGTATCACATATGAAACATGTTGTGACACGTCGATGAAAGAAAGCGCTTTAATTATTGCGATCAGCTCGCAAGTATAAACTAAAGCATACATAGGCAGGGTAAAAAATCGAGCAGAAGCACAACACACGAAAGAACATCCCGCTCCAGTGCTGTCCTTGGACCCATCAGTAAATATTTGTGTATATCCATGATATGTATCTAAGTGCTCCAACGTTTGCATGCGGAAGAGCTCCGATGTTACATCATCCTTACGCATCGCTGTGAGCGATAGGTCAACCACAGGGGAGACCAGATTCCAGGTCGGTACAGTGATGGTACACCTGGGGACAGGGAGACAGCGAGGGTACACCTGAGGACAGGGAGACAGTGAGGGTACACCTGGGGACAGGGGGACAGTGAGGGTATACCTGTGGACAGGGGGACAGTGAGGGTACACCTGGGGACAGGGAGACAGCGAGGGTACACATTGGGACAGGGAGACAGTGATGGTACACCTGGGGACAGGGAGACAGTGAGGGTACACCTGGAGACAGGGAGGGTACACCTAGGGACAGGCAGACAGTGAGGGTACACCTGGAGACAGGGGGACATCGAGGGTACACCTGGGGACAGGGAGACAGTGAGGGTACAGCTGGGGACAGGGTGACAGTGCGGATACACCTGGGGACAGTGAGAGTACACCTGGGGACAGGGGGACAGTGAGAGTACAACTGGGGACAGGGAGACAGTGAGGGTACACCCGGGGACAGCGAGACAGCGAGGGTACACCTGGGGACAGGGGGACTGTGAGAGTACAACTAGAGACAGGGAGACAGTGATGGTACACCTGGGGACAGGGAGACAGCGAGGGTACACCTGGGGACAGGGAGACAGCGAAGGTACACCTGGGGACAGGGAGACAGTGAGGGTACACCTGGGGACAGGGTGACAGTGAGGGTACACCTGGGGACAGGGGGACAGTGAGGGTACACCTGGGGGCAGGGTGACAGTGAGGGTACACCTGGGGACAGGGGGAAAGTAAGGGTATACCTGGAGACAGGGGTCAGCGAGGGTACACCTGGGGACAGGGAGACAGTGAGGGTATACCTGGGGACGGAGACAGCGAGGGTACACCTGGGGACAGGGAGACAGTGAGGGTACACCTGGGGACAGGGGGACAGTGAGGGTATACCTGTGGACAGGGGGACAGTGAGGGTACACCTGGGGGCAAGGGGACAGTGAGGGTACACCTGGGGACAGGGGCAAAGTGAGGATATACCTGGAGACAGGGAGTCAGCGAGGGTACACCTGGGGACAGGGAGACAGTGAGGGTATACCTGGGGACAGGGAGACAGCGAGGGTACACCTGGGGATAGGGAGACAGTGAGGGTACACCTGGGGACAGGGAGACAGGGAGGGTACACCTAGTAACAGGCAGACAGCGAGGGTACACCTGGAGACAGGGGGACATCGAGGGTACACCTGGGGACAGGGAGAGTGAGGGTACAGCTGGGGACAGGGAAACGGTGAGGGCACAACTGGGCACAAGGAGACAGTGAGGGCACACACCTGGGAACAAGGAGACAGTGGGGGTACACTTGGGGACAGAGAGAGTACACCTGGGAACAGAGGGACAGTGAGATTACACCTGGGGACAAGGAGACAGTGAGGGTACACCTGGGGACAGGGAGACAGCGAGGGTACACCTGGGGCCAGGGAGACAGTGAGGGTACACCTGGGACAGGGAGAGAGTGAGGGTACACCTGAGGACAGGGAGACAGGGAGGGTACACCTAGTGACAGGCAGACAGTGAGGGTACACCTGGAGACAGGGGGACATCGAGGGTACACCTGGAGAGAGGGGGACAGTGAGAGTACATCCGAGAACCGGGAGACAGTGAGGGCACACGAGAGGACAGGGAGACAGTGCGTGTGCACCTGGGGACAGGGGGACAGTGAGGGTACGCCTGGGGAAAGGGGGACAGTGAGGGTACACCTGGGGACAGGGGGACAGTGAGGGTACACCTGGGGACAGGGGGACAGTGAGGGTACACCTGGGGACAGGGTGACAGTGAGGGTACAACTGGGAACAGGGATATAGCGAAGGTACACCTGGAGAGAGGGGGACAGTGAGAGTACATCCGAGAACCGGGAGACAGTGAGGGCACACGAGAGGACAGGGAGACAGTGCGTGTGCACCTGGGGACAGGGGGACAGTGAGGGTACGCCTGGGGAAAGGGGGACAGTGAGGGTACACCTGGGGACAGGGGGACAGTGAGGGTACACCTGGGGACAGGGAGACAGTGTGGGTACACCTGGGGACAGGAGGACAGTGAGGGTATACCTGTGGACAGGGGGACAGTGAGGGTACACCTGGGGACAGGGAGACAGCGAGGGTACACCTGGGGACAGGGAGACAGTGATGGTACACCTGGGGACAGGGAGACAGTGAGGGTACACCTGGGGACAGGGAGACAGCGAGGGTACACCTGGGGACAGGGAGATAGTGATGGTACACCTGGGGACAGGGAGACAGGGAGGGTACACCTAGGGACAGGCAGACAGCGAGGGTACACCTGGAGACAGGGAGTCAGCCAGGGTACACCTTGGGATAGGGAGACAGTGAGGGTACACCTGGGGACAGGGAGACAGCGAGGGTACACCTGGGGACAGGGAGACAGTTAGGGTACACCTGGGGACAGGCAGACAGTGAGGGTACACCTGGAGACAGGGGGACAGTGAGAGTACACCTTGGGAGAGGGAGACAGTGAGAGTACACCTGGGGACAGGGAGACAGTGCAGGTACATCTGGGGACAGGGAAACGGTGAGGGCACACCTGGGCACAAGGAGACAGTGAGGGTACACCTGGGAACAAGGAGACAGTGAGGGTACACTTGGGGACAGTGAGAGTACACCTGGGAACAGGGGGACAGTGAGATTACACCTGGGGACAAGGAGACAGTGAGGGTACACCTGGGGACAGGGAGACAGCGAGGGTACACCTGGGGCCAGGGAGACAGTGCGGGTACACCTGGGGACAGGGAGACAGTGAGGGTACACCTGGGGACAGGGAGACAGCGAGAGTACACCTGGGGACAGGGACACAGTGAGGGTACACCTGGGGACAGGCAGACAGTGAGGGTACACCTGGAGACAGGGGGACAGTGAGAGTACACCTGTGGAGAGGGAGACAGTGAGAGTACACCTTGGGACAGGCGGACAGTGAGGGTATACCTGTGGACAGGGGGACAGTGAGGGTACACCAGGGGGCAGGGGGACAGTGAGGGTACACCTGGGGGCAGGGTGACAGTGAGGGTACACCTGGGGACAGGGGGACAGTGAGGGTACAGCTGGGGACAGGCAGACAGTGAGGGTACACCTAGAGACAGGTGGACAGTGAGAGTACACCTGGGGAGAGGGAGACAGTACAGGCACATCTGGGGACAGGGAAACGATGAGGGCACAACTGGGCACAAGGAGACAGTGAGGGCACACCTGGGGACAGGGAGAGTACACCTGGGAACAGGGGGACAGAGAGATTACACCTGGGGACAAGGAGACAGTGAGGGTACACCTGGGGACAGGGAGACAGCAAGGGTACACCTGGGGACAGGGGGACAGTGAGGGTATACCTGTGGGCAGGGGGACAGTGAGGGTACACCTGGGGACAGGGAGACAGTGAGGGTACACCTGGATGATGATTATTGGGGTTTTAGGGTGCGTCAACCCATGTGGGTTATATTGCACCCATAACAAACTTATTTAGACACGCGTTAGATTGTCACGTCCCAATAAAAGATGTGATATCACCTAGGGAGGTGCATATATCACTTGAAATTGTATCTCCGCGAGGAAGGCCAAAACTGCTCTGTTATATATAAATCGGGAATCGTTTCCAAGTAAGTCTACTAATCTCAGAGTATGCGCTTCATATCCGAAGTGCCGCCTGCGTTCTTCTGCATATGCTGGGCACGCCACCAGCACATGGTGCACAGTCAGCACAGCATTACACTTCACACATTCCGGTCTGTCGTCCCCGCACAGTAAGTATCTATGTGTTGCTAGCGTGTGGCCAATTCTGAGGCGACAAATGGCCACTTCGTCCCTTCTAGTTCGACTGAATGACGAGGGCCACAGCGCCAAGTGTGGTTTGATTCGCTTTAATTTGCTTTGTTCTATTCGGTCCCAGCTTTCCTGCCACTGCCTGAAAAGAAATGATGATATAGTTGGGTAGTGGTCACTAGCAGGAAGTGGAAGCGCACGGCGACATGGTGCGTGTGCTGCACGCCCTGCAGCCTGATCTGCCAGCTCATTTCCACGGATTCCTACATGTGCTGGAATCCAGCAAAGTGAGACCTGCTTTCCCATACGATGGAGCGAAGTGAGTTGCAGTAAAATGTCTCGTACAATGACGTTTCGGGGATAAAAACTACGCAGTGCCAAGAGACTGCTGAGAGAGTCAGTCAGAATAACGTGTAAAACCTCGTCGTCAACCTCGATGTATGCCAGTGCTTTGTTGATGGCGATCAACTCGGCGGTGAAGACCGTGGCGTGTGGCGGCAGGGAGAATGATCTTGTGACGGATCCTCTCACGAAGGCACCACCCACTCCGGAGTTTATTTTCGAGCCATCCGTGTAGGTGATGAGGTGATTGTGATACGCTGTGTATATATGCTCTAACGAGTGTAAGTGTAGCTCCTCTTTTGTGACATCTCTCTTTCTCATGTCAGCGAGGGAAATATCGATAGACGGGGAGATCAGCTCCCACGGAGGAGTAGACAGTTCTTCATATTGCCGAATTCCTTGCAGTCGTATTTCCATTCGTCCCAGGAGCGTCCTCATTCGTACACAGTAAGGTGTTCCTCTCCTAATGTGATTACGAAGGACCGCATGCATGTCATGAGCAAAAACCGCCGGATATGACGGGTGTGTCGGGAACTGTCGCATTTTGCAGGCGTATCGAAGACCCAGCATGTCGCGTCTCATAGACAGTGGAGGCTCATGCGCATCAGCTAGCACGCTAACCGTGGGAGAAGTGCGAAATGCCCCTGTAATTATTCGCACCGCAGCATGATGTACAGGGTCAAGCGTTCGCTTTGTAGTAGCACACGCGCCATCGTATATAAAACAAGCGTAGTCGAGCTTCGAGCGGATCAGACTACGATACAGCAGGTGTAGTGTCTTTCTATCAGCACCGTATGACGTGCGGGATACACACTTCAATATCGCAAGTGCTTTAAAACATTTGTCTCGGAGTGTTTTGATATGTTCTCTGTATGTAAGACGATGATCAAACTGCACACCAAGGAAACGAGCCACTGGTGCTGCAGGCACATCTTGCCCGTACAATCTCAACGCCATGTCCGGGCAGTTGCGCCTACGTCGACAAAAGTGTACTGCTGATGTCTTTGCTATAGAAAACTTGAATCCATTTGTGTGTCCCCATTTTTCAAGGCGGGAAATTGCAAGCTGCAGCTGTCGCTCCATAAGATGGGTTGACGAGCTGTGCGACCAGATTGCAAAATCGTCGGCGAAAAGAGACCGTCCGATTGATGAGGGGAGTGAGTCACCGATGTCGTTTATAATAAGAGAAAAGAGAGTTGTGCTCAAGACGCTGCCCTGAGGAACTCCCTCGACTTGGTGCAGCCAACCTGAAGTCTGGTTGCCTACACGCACACAAAACTGTCTGTCTGTCATGAAATTCATTAAAAACATGCTCAAAGCTCCACGGAGTCCGTACTGATGGATCTTCAGCAGGATTCCATGTCTCCAGGCGGTGTCAAAAGCGCTCTCAATGTCGAAGAACACTGCCCCCAAATGCTTGTTCTTTGCAAAAGCGACACGAATCTCTGTGTCCAGCTTTAAAACGTGGTCTACCGTACTGCGGTTTTTCCGAAAGCCGCACTGGTCGTTGGTTAAAATGTTCTGGGCTTCTAGGAACCAAGTCAGTCGAAGGCTAACCATTCTCTCCATTAGCTTACACAAAGATGAAGTGAGTGATATCGGACGGTAATGAGTGGGGTCATCGCCGCTTTTGCTGGGCTTTAGTATCGGTATTATTATTGCTTTCCGCCAGGCTGATGGGAAACATCCCCTAGCCCACAGCCTGTTGAAAATAGTAAGAAGAACATATTTTGCGCACGTCGGTAGGTGCTGTAGCATTTCATTGTGTACTGCGTCCGGTCCCTCAGACACACTTTTCAAATCGCTGAGTGCGGAGGCGAGTTCAGCCTGCGTAAACGGCAGGTTGTAGTGCAGCTGTTCAGTTGTGTTAAAACTGATCTCATCCTTCTGACACCGGGCACGGTGTTGCAGGAAAATTGGATCAGTATGTTGGCTGCGCTTCGCAATAGCGTGAGCAATGTGATTTGCTACTTCGCCTGGATCAGTTATGATATTTCCTCCAATGTTGAGGGTCGGTAGTGGGACTGAATTAAACTGACCAGAAATCCTTTTTATACGCGACCATACTTCGGATGTTGGTGTTGTTCGGCTAATCTTCCCTATATATGCTCGCCAGGATGAACGTTTCGCGGCACGTATTGTTCGTCGAGCCAGTGCCTTGGCCTTTTTAAACGCTAGCATATTAGCCATAGTGCTGTGCTTGCTGAACTCCTTAAGAGCCCGTTTGCGGTCGCTGATAGCCTGTTTGCATTCCTCGGTCCACCAGGGAACTGGAATACGGCGCGGGGTGCCAGAGGTGCGTGGAATGCACTTATTGGCGCACTGGAGTAGTCGTGATGTAAAATCTTCCGCACTAGTACAGTGATTTTCAATGTCGGTTGTAAAAGCTATCTGTACCCGAGATTCAAAGTCAGTCCAATCTGCCTTCCTCAAGTTCCAACGTGGCGGCCGTACTCCCAGAACTATGCCTCTCCGAAAAGTCAACCATACCGGATAATGGTCACTTCCGAGGCTGTCATCGTGAACGGACCATTCGAACTGCTGAGTCAGTTCCGGGCTGGCTATGCTCAAGTCTAGTGCTGAAGTCCGGCCCGATGGCAGCGCCAGATGGGTGTGCTCACCTGTGTTTAGGAGGCAGAGTGGCTCATCCAAGATTAAAGCCTCCAAGATTCGACCACGTGTGGTGATATCTGGACAGCCCCAAGCAGTGTGGTGGGCGTTAAAGTCTCCTAGTAGGAGTACTGGTGGTGGAAGCTCAGTCAGTAGTTGTTTCAGCTCCGCGGTAGGGAACGAGATTCCTGGAGGCAGGTACAGGGAGCACAGGGTTATGCGACGGTGGTGGTCAAGCGTCACCTGCGCTGCAACTGCTTGCAAAGTTGTTCGGAGGGCCAGCCCACGTGCTGGTACACTGTGGTGGACGGCAAGTAGCACGCCTCCGTGCGAAATGTTTGCAGAGTGTACGTCGTTACGGAACACAGTGTAGCATTTTAGTTTCACTGTGTCCTCCGGTGCTAGCTTTGTCTCTTGGAGACAAATAGCTGCAGGATTGTGCCGATTTAAAACGGTCACGAGATCAAAGACAGAGGTCCTCAGACCCCGACAGTTCCACTGTAAGATAGACGTAAAAGGATCCAGTTAAAACAAGTTAAGACGATGCAGTGACTCACTCAGTGGTCACTGCAACATGGTGGATCCAGAGTGGGTCCGTGACCTTGCCCTAGGGCCTGCTCCATCGGTCGGGGACACCTGCCAAGGTGGAGCTCGTTTCCTACCTCTGGTAGTGGTTGGGGGTGCCATGGTATCGCCACCACGCGATGGGATGGGTGGTGGGGTGGGAAATGTCTCAGCCGCAGCTGAGGAAACTCCAGGTACCGATGTCGGCTGAGCGGCTACCTGGGTGTTGCGGCTCTCGCGCCCCACCGGTCCCATGTCCGGGGCTGCTTGGCGAACACTGGCCGTCGGGTTTCGTGCCACTGATGGAGGCGTGACGGGGATGCGTCGCGATGATACACCGTAGAGCGTTGGAGGGGGCGGGGGAGTGGGAGGAGGAGGGTGAGGGATTGATTGTGGTGATGCGAGGGTGGAATTGGTTGCTTTTGATGTGGAAATAGGGGGTGTGGTGGATGAGGTGTTCAGGGGTTTGGCGTTTTTCTTGGCACGCTGTACTACAGTCCAATTTTCTCCTTCCTTTTGTGCCTCTGTACCAGAAACTTTCCCACAAGGCCGTGGGGGTGCTATGGGTGGCGTTGCTTTGGCCTGCTCCGGCCTAGTCAGTCGGGCTCCGGGTGGCACCTCAGGTGTCCCCGACCCCGTGGAAGGGGGTGTGGACGCGAAACCAAACGAACTCAACAAGGTACTTAGTTGGGCAAGCAGTTGTGTGGCGCTGGTGGGTTGCTGTTGTGCGAAATTGGTCAGGGTACTGCGAGTTATGTTGGCGTAAGATACCTTCGGATGGCTTTCCTCGTATGCCTCACGTGCTTGCCGAAAGGACAGATTTCTCGTACTTTTCAACGACAGTATCTCTTTTTCCTTTATGTACGCTGGGCATGATCGGTCGGAGGTTGTGTGTGGCACCTGTTCCCTACCACAGTTCACACACCACAATTTCTCCGATTCGCATTTCTCCAGAATGTGATCTGCTGAGCCGCACTTTCCACACGCAGGGCGGCCGCGGCAGTATCGAGTTGTATGGCCATACCGCTGGCATCGGAAACACCTCATAGGATTCGGAACGAAGACTCGCACCTTTACTCGTATGTAGCCTATTTGCACTGCTGATGGCAGGTCAGTGGAGCTGAAAGTGAGGATGATGTTGTTAGTCGGATGAAGTTCCTTTCCCCTTCGCACCTTCATTCTCTGCGCTTCTACCACTCCGTATTCAGTCAATCCATCGACTATCTCAGCCTCCGAGACATCCCTAAGATCATAGCAGTTGATCACACCCTTGCAAAAGTTCTTTGTACTGTGTGGTTCCACTTTTATTGGAATAGCGATATCTCTAGTGCCGTCTGGGGTTCGTATGCTATACACGAACTTGTCTATACCTAAAGCCCTCCTTGCATCCTCTTCATATCTAAACTCCACTTCTATCCCTTCGTCACGTAATTTGTCGCAGCGAGTAACAGTCCCGAGCCGGTCACATCCTCTCTTACGCTGGAAGGGCGAGAGAGATGATAGTGTGTTTCCTGGGTCAATGGGTTTAAATATTAAAATGCGTGGTACAGATATCCTTGACGTCGACGTGGTACTCGTGTGACCAAGATGCCGGTTTCCGCTAGGTGGATTGCGCGGAGAACTCGTAGGGCGGTATGCCTCTGCCGGTGTCGGGTTGGTGGTGCGACTTCCACTGGGTAAGTAGGTGTTCTGGTCCCCTTGGGGACCAGGATGAGTTTTTGTATTTAAGGAATCCATGTAGTATGTTTGGTTTCGGCTCTTCGGGCGCCCCACCACATAGGGGCCCTACTGGGGGGACGCCTGGGCCCCGCGGACGGGAGGACGCCAGGCGCCCGAGGAGCTATACGGGGCGGGCGGCGCCTTCGCCCGGCCGGGAGAGAGAGACTCACCACCCCGACCGGGATCCAGCGCCGCCCACCACTTGACCCCAGCCGGCCGGGCCGGCAGACACTGGGAAAAAATTCCCAGGTCCCCGGCCCGAGGCGACCGGCCACTTGGCCCGCGTGAGGCCCCACGGGCCCGCCCGCCCCTCCGGGATATCAGGACCAAAGAGGTGTGTTGGTCCCCCGTCACAACTAGCACCGTGCGACGGGGGACCTCAACCTCCAGGACTCCGTCAACCCCGGGGGGCGGGCCGAGGGGGCGCGGCTACCCCGATAAAACTGAGCTGGAGGGCAGGACCGGGGAAGTTGTCCTACCTGCACATAGTAGGGATAGTTGGTGTTGCAGGGCCAGGCGAAGGATATGGATGTTGGGATGAGATGGGCATTGGAATGGGAGCGTACGGATGGAAGGACGAGTGAGGCACTCCTAGTCTGACCCCTCGCCGGCTCACCGATGGACTGGGATTCCGGGTCCTTAGGGCACTCAATCCCCCCCACCACGTAAAGGTGGTGCCTCGTCGGGGGGTGGCCTTCATACACCACACCAACATCCTCCTGAGGAAGTGTAAACCAGGCTTTCAGCTGTGGCTTTCACCTAAAGTTAAAATTAGCTGGGGCCTTCATACACCACACCAACTGTCCCTGAGGAAGTGTAACCAGGCCTTCAGCTGTGGAAGCTGTGACCTTCATACACCACACCAACATCCTTGGGAAGTGTAACCAGGCCTTCAGCTGTGGCAGCTGTGGCCTTCATACACCACACCAACAGTCTCCTGAAGCGGTGTAACCAGACCTTCAGCTGTGGCAGCTGTGGCCTCCATACACCACACCAACTGTCTCCTGTGGCAGTGTAACCAGGCTTTCAGCTGTGGCAGCTGGGGCCTTCATACACCACAACAACTGTCCCCTGAGGCAGTGTAACCAGGCATTCAGCTGTGGCATTCATACACCACACGAACTGTACCCTGAGGAAGTGTAACCAGGTCTTCAGCTGTGGCAGCTGGGGCCTTCATACACCACACCGACTGTCTCCTGAGGAAATGTAACCAGGCCTTCAGCTGTGGCCTTCATACACCACACCAACGCCCTGAGTCAGTGTAACCAGGCCTTCAGCTGTGGCAACTGTGGCCTTCATACACCACACCAACTGTCTCCTGAGGAAGTGTAACCAGGCCTTCAGCTGTGGCAGCTGTGGCCTTCATACACCACACCAACTGTCTCCTGAGGAACAGGCCTTCAGGCATACACCACACCACTGTGGAGTGTAACCCGGCCTTAAGCTGTGTCCTTCATACACCACACCAACTGTCTCCTGAGGCAGTGTAACCAGGCCTTCAGCTGTGGCAGCTGTGGCCTTCATACACCACACCAACTGTCTCCTGAGGCAGTGTAACCAGGCCTTCAGCTGTGGCCTTCATACACCACACCAACTGTCTCCTGAGGAAGTGTAACCCGGCCTTCAGCTGTGGCCTTCATACACCACACCAACTGTCTCCTGAGGCAGTGTAACCAGGCCTTCAGCTGTGGCCTTCATACACCACACCAACTGTCTCCTGAGGAAGTGTAACCCGGCCTTCAGCTGTGGCCTTCATACACCACACCAACTGTCTCCTGAGGCAGTGTAACCCGGCCTTCAGCTGTGGCCTTCATACACCACACCAACTGTCTCCTGAGGCAGTGTAACCAGGCCTTCAGCTGTGGCCTTCATACACCACACCAACTGTCTCCTGAGGCAGTGTAACCAGGCCTTCAGCTGTGGCAGCTGTGGCCTTCATACACCACACCAACTGTCTCCTGAGGCAGTGTAACCAGGCCTTCAGCTGTGGCCTTCATACACCACACCAACTGTCTCCTGAGGAAGTGTAACCAGGCCTTCAGCTGTGGCAGCTGTGGCCTTCATACACCACACCAACTGTCTCCTGAGGAAGTGTAACCAGGCCTTCAGCTGTGGCAGCTGTGGCCTTCATACACCACACCAACTGTCTCCTGAGGCAGTGTAACCAGGCCTTCAGCTGTGGCAGCTGTGGCCTTCATACACCACACCAACTGTCTCCTGAGGCAGTGCAACCAGGCCTTCAGCTGTGGCAGCTGTGGGCCTTCATACACCACACCAACTGTCTCCTGAGGCAGTGTAACCAGGCCTTCAGCTGTGGCAGCTGGGACCTTCATACACCACACCAACTGTCTCCTGAGGCAGTGTAACCAGGCCTTCACTGTGGCAGCTGTGGCCTTCATACACCACACCAACTATCTCCTCAGGCAGTGTAACCAGGCCTTCAGCTGTGGCAGCTGTGGCCTTCATACACCACACCAACTGTCTCCTGAGGCAGTGTAACCAGGCCTTCAGCTGTGGCAGCTGTGGCCTTCATACACCACACCAACTGTCTCCTGAGGCAGTGTAACCAGACCTTCAGCTGTGGCAGCTGTGGCCTCCATACACCACACCAACTGTCTCCTGTGGCAGTGTAACCCGGCTTTCAGCTGTGGCAGCTGGGGCCTTCATACACCACAACAACTGTCCCCTGAGGCAGTGTAACCAGGCCTTCAGCTGTGGCAGCTGTGGCCTTCATACACCACACCAACTGTCTCCTGAGGCAGTGTAACCAGGCCTTCAGCTGTGGCAGCTGTGGCCTTCATACACCACACCAACTGTCTCCTGAGGAAGTGTAACCAGGCCTTCAGCTGTGGCAGCTGTGGCCTTCATACACCACACCAACTGTCTCCTGAGGAAGTGCAACCAGGCCTTCAGCTGTGGCAGCTGTGGCCTTCATACACCACACCAACTGTCTCCTGAGGCAGTGTAACCAGGCTTTCAGCTGTGGCAGCTGTGGCCTTCACACACACCAACTGTCTCCTGAGGCAGTGTAACCAGGCCTTCAGCTGTGGCAGCTGTGGCCTTCATACACCACACCAACTGTCTCCTGAGGCAGTGCAACCAGGCTATCAGCTGTGGCATTCATACACCACACCAACTCTCTCCGGTGGCAGTGCAACCAGGCTATCAGCTGTGGCATTCATACACCACACCAACTGTCTCCTGAGGCAGTGTAACCAGGCTTTCATCTGTGGCAGCTGTGGCCTTCATACACCACACCAACTGTCTCCTGAGGCAGTGTAACCAGGCTTTCATCTGTGGCAGCTGGGGCCTTCATACACCACACCAACTGTCTCCTGAGGCAGTGTAACCAGGCTTTCATCTGTGGCAGCTGGGGCCTTCATACACCACACCAACTGTCTCCTGAGGCAGTGTAACCAGGCTTTCATCTGTGGCAGCTGGGGCCTTCATACACCACACCAACTGTCTCCTGAGGCAGTGTAACCAGGCTTTCATCTGTGGCAGCTGGGGCCTTCATACACCACACCAACTGTCTCCTGAGGCAGTGTAACCAGGCTTTCATCTGTGGCAGCTGGGGCCTTCATACACCACACCAACTGTCTCCTGAGGCAGTGTAACCAGGCTTTCATCTGTGGCAGCTGGGGCCTTCATACACCACACCAACTGTCTCCTGAGGCAGTGTAACCAGGCTTTCATCTGTGGCAGCTGGGGCCTTCATACACCACACCAACTGTCTCCTGAGGCAGTGTAACCAGGCTTTCATCTGTGGCAGCTGGGGCCTTCATACACCACACCAACTGTCTCCTGAGGCAGTGTAACCAGGCTTTCATCTGTGGCAGCTGGGGCCTTCATACACCACACCAACTGTCTCCTGAGGCAGTGTAACCAGGCTTTCATCTGTGGCAGCTGGGGCCTTCATACACCACACCAACTGTCTCCTGAGGCAGTGTAACCAGGCTTTCATCTGTGGCAGCTGGGGCCTTCATACACCACACCAACTGTCTCCTGAGGCAGTGTAACCAGGCTTTCATCTGTGGCAGCTGGGGCCTTCATACACCACACCAACTGTCTCCTGAGGCAGTGTAACCAGGCTTTCATCTGTGGCAGCTGGGGCCTTCATACACCACACCAACTGTCTCCTGAGGCAGTGTAACCAGGCTTTCATCTGTGGCAGCTGGGGCCTTCATACACCACACCAACTGTCTCCTGAGGCAGTGTAACCAGGCTTTCATCTGTGGCAGCTGGGGCCTTCATACACCACACCAACTGTCTCCTGAGGCAGTGTAACCAGGCTTTCATCTCTGGCAGCTGGGGCCTTCATACACCACACCAACTGTCTCCTGAGGCAGTGTAACCAGGCTTTCATCTGTGGCAGCTGGGGCCTTCATACACCACACCAACTGTCTCCTGAGGCAGTGTAACCAGGCTTTCATCTGTGGCAGCTGGGGCCTTCATACACCACACCAACTGTCTCCTGAGGCAGTGTAACCAGGCTTTCATCTGTGGCAGCTGGGGCCTTCATACACCACACCAACTGTCTCCTGAGGCAGTGTAACCAGGCTTTCATCTGTGGCAGCTGGGGCCTTCATACACCACACCAACTGTCTCCTGAGGCAGTGTAACCAGGCTTTCATCTGTGGCAGCTGGGGCCTTCATACACCACACCAACTGTCTCCTGAGGCAGTGTAACCAGGCTTTCATCTGTGGCAGCTGGGGCCTTCATACACTACACCAACTGTCTCCTGAGGCAGTGTAACCAGGCTTTCATCTGTGGCAGCTGGGGCCTTCATACACCACACCAACTGTCTCCTGAGGCAGTGTAACCAGGCTTTCATCTGTGGCAGCTGGGGCCTTCATACACCACACCAACTGTCTCCTGAGGCAGTGTAACCAGGCTTTCATCTGTGGCAGCTGGGGCCTTCATACACCACACCAACTGTCTCCTGAGGCAGTGTAACCAGGCTTTCATCTGTGGCAGCTGGGGCCTTCATACACCACACCAACTGTCTCCTGAGGCAGTGTAACCAGGCTTTCATCTGTGGCAGCTGGGGCCTTCATACACCACACCAACTGTCTCCTGAGGCAGTGTAACCAGGCTTTCATCTGTGGCAGCTGGGGCCTTCATACACCACACCAACTGTCTCCTGAGGCAGTGTAACCAGGCTTTCATCTGTGGCAGCTGGGGCCTTCATACACCACACCAACTGTCTCCTGAGGCAGTGTAACCAGGCTTTCATCTGTGGCAGCTGGGGCCTTCATACACCACACCAACTGTCTCCTGAGGCAGTGTAACCAGGCTTTCATCTGTGGCAGC
The DNA here is from genome assembly GCA_034440615.1 of Ashinkailepas kermadecensis. Lineage (NCBI taxonomy): Eukaryota > Metazoa > Arthropoda > Thecostraca > Neolepadidae > Ashinkailepas > Ashinkailepas kermadecensis. The sequence goes on along the minus strand of JAOTOM010001957.1, from coordinate 26,884 downwards.
TGGGGCCTTCATACACTACACCAACTGTCTCCTGAGGCAGTGTAACCAGGCTTTCATCTCTGGCAGCTGGGGCCTTCATACACCACACCAACTGTCTCCTGAGGCAGTGTAACCAGGCTTTCATCTGTGGCAGCTGGGGCCTTCATACACCACACCAACTGTCTCCTGAGGCAGTGTAACCAGGCTTTCATCTGTGGCAGCTGGGGCCTTCATACACCACACCAACTGTCTCCTGAGGCAGTGTAACCAGGCTTTCATCTATCTGGCAGCTGGGGCCTTCATACACCACACCAACTGTCTCCTGAGGCAGTGTAACCAGGCTTTCATCTGTGGCAGCTGGGGCCTTCATACACCACACCAACTGTCTCCTGAGGCAGTGTAACCAGGCTTTCATCTGTGGCAGCTGGGGCCTTCATACACCACACCAACTGTCTCCTGAGGCAGTGTAACCAGGCTTTCATCTCTGGCAGCTGGGGCCTTCATACACCACACCAACTGTCTCCTGAGGCAGTGTAACCAGGCTTTCATCTGTGGCAGCTGGGGCCTTCATACACTACACCAACTGTCTCCTGAGGCAGTGTAACCAGGCTTTCATCTGTGGCAGCTGGGGCCTTCATACACCACACCAACTGTCTCCTGAGGCAGTGTAACCAGGCTTTCATCTGTGGCAGCTGGGGCCTTCATACACCACACCAACTGTCTCCTGAGGCAGTGTAACCAGGCTTTCATCTGTGGCAGCTGGGGCCTTCATACACCACACACCAACTGTCTCCTGAGGCAGTGTAACCACACCAACTGTCTCCTGAGGCAGTGTAACCAGGCTTTCATCTGTGGCAGCTGGGGCCTTCATACACCACACCAACTGTCTCCTGAGGCAGTGTAACCAGGCTTTCATCTGTGGCAGCTGGGGCCTTCATACACTACACCAACTGTCTCCTGAGGCAGTGTAACCAGGCTTTCATCTGTGGCAGCTGGGGCCTTCATACACCACACCAACTGTCTCCTGAGGCAGTGTAACCAGGCTTTCATCTGTGGCAGCTGGGGCCTTCATACACCACACCAACTGTCTCCTGAGGCAGTGTAACCAGGCTTTCATCTGTGGCAGCTGGGGCCTTCATACACCACACCAACTGTCTCCTGAGGCAGTGTAACCAGGCTTTCATCTGTGGCAGCTGGGGCCTTCATACACCACACCAACTGTCTCCTGAGGCAGTGTAACCAGGCTTTCATCTGTGGCAGCTGGGGCCTTCATACACCACACCAACTGTCTCCTGAGGCAGTGTAACCAGGCTTTCATCTGTGGCAGCTGGGGCCTTCATACACCACACCAACTGTCTCCTGAGGCAGTGTAACCAGGCTTTCATCTGTGGCAGCTGGGGCCTTCATACACCACACCAACTGTCTCCTGAGGCAGTGTAACCAGGCTTTCATCTGTGGCAGCTGGGGCCTTCATACACCACACCAACTGTCTCCTGAGGCAGTGTAACCAGGCTTTCATCTGTGGCAGCTGGGGCCTTCATACACCACACCAACTGTCTCCTGAGGCAGTGTAACCAGGCTTTCATCTGTGGCAGCTGGGGCCTTCATACACCACACCAACTGTCTCCTGAGGCAGTGTAACCAGGCTTTCATCTGTGGCAGCTGGGGCCTTCATACACCACACCAACTGTCTCCTGAGGCAGTGTAACCAGGCTTTCATCTGTGGCAGCTGGGGCCTTCATACACCACACCAACTGTCTCCTGAGGGTGTAACCAGCCTTTCATCTGTGGCAGCTGGGGCCTTCATACACCACACCAACTGTCTCCTGAGGCAGTGTAACCAGGCTTTCATCTGTGGCAGCTGGGGCCTTCATACACCACACCAACTGTCTCCTGAGGCAGTGTAACCAGGCTTTCATCTGTGGCAGCTGGGGCCTTCATACACCACACCAACTGTCTCCTGAGGCAGTGTAACCAGGCTTTCATCTGTGGCAGCTGGGGCCTTCATACACCACACCAACTGTCTCCTGAGGCAGTGTAACCAGGCTTTCATCTGTGGCAGCTGGGGCCTTCATACACCACACCAACTGTCTCCTGAGGCAGTGTAACCAGGCTTTCATCTGTGGCAGCTGGGGCCTTCATACACCACACCAACTGTCTCCTGAGGCAGTGTAACCAGGCTTTCATCTGTGGCAGCTGGGGCCTTCATACACCACACCAACTGTCTCCTGAGGCAGTGTAACCAGGCTTTCATCTGGAGCTGGGGCCTTCATACACCACACCAACTGTCTCCTGAGGCAGTGTAACCAGGCTTTCATCTGTGGCAGCTGGGGCCTTCATACACCACACCAACTGTCTCCTGAGGCAGTGTAACCAGGCTTTCATCTGTGGCAGCTGGGGCCTTCATACACCACACCAACTGTCTCCTGAGGCAGTGTAACCAGGCTTTCATCTGTGGCAGCTGGGGCCTTCATACACCACACCAACTGTCTCCTGAGGCAGTGTAACCAGGCTTTCATCTGTGGCAGCTGGGGCCTTCATACACCACACCAACTGTCTCCTGAGGCAGTGTAACCAGGCTTTCATCTGTGGCAGCTGGGGCCTTCATACACCACACCAACTGTCTCCTGAGGCAGTGTAACCAGGCTTTCATCTGTGGCAGCTGGGGCCTTCATACACCACACCAACTGTCTCCTGAGGCAGTGTAACCAGGCTTTCATCTGTGGCAGCTGGGGCCTTCATACACCACACCAACTGTCTCCTGAGGCAGTGTAACCAGGCTTTCATCTGTGGCAGCTGGGGCCTTCATACACCACACCAACTGTCTCCTGAGGCAGTGTAACCAGGCTTTCATCTGTGGCAGCTGGGGCCTTCATACACCACACCAACTGTCTCCTGAGGCAGTGTAACCAGGCTTTCATCTGTGGCAGCTGGGGCCTTCATACACCACACCAACTGTCTCCTGAGGCAGTGTAACCAGGCTTTCATCTGTGGCAGCTGGGGCCTTCATACACCACACCAACTGTCTCCTGAGGCAGTGTAACCAGGCTTTCATCTGTGGCAGCTGGGGCCTTCATACACCACACCAACTGTCTCCTGAGGCAGTGTAACCAGGCTTTCATCTGTGGCAGCTGGGGCCTTCATACACCACACCAACTGTCTCCTGAGGCAGTGTAACCAGGCTTTCATCTGTGGCAGCTGGGGCCTTCATACACCACACCAACTGTCTCCTGAGGCAGTGTAACCAGGCTTTCATCTGTGGCAGCTGGGGCCTTATCCACACCACACCAACTGTCTCCTGAGGCAGTGTAACCAGGCTTTCTCTTTGCAGCTGGGGCCTTCATACACCACACCAACTGTCTCCTGAGGCAGTGTAACCAGGCTTTCATCTGTGGCAGCTGGGGCCTTCATACACCACACCAACTGTCTCCTGAGGCAGTGTAACCAGGCTTTCATCTGTGGCAGCTGGGGCCTTCATACACCACACCAACTGTCTCCTGAGGCAGTGTAACCAGGCTTTCATCTGTGGCAGCTGGGGCCTTCATACACCACACCAACTGTCTCCTGAGGCAGTGTAACCAGGCTTTCATCTGTGGCAGCTGGGGCCTTCATACACCACACCAACTGTCTCCTGAGGCAGTGTAACCAGGCTTTCATCTGTGGCAGCTGGGGCCTTCATACACCACACCAACTGTCTCCTGAGGCAGTGTAACCAGGCTTTCATCTGTGGCAGCTGGGGCCTTCATACACCACACCAACTGTCTCCTGAGGCAGTGTAACCAGGCTTTCATCTGTGGCAGCTGGGGCCTTCATAACCACACCAACTGTCTCCTGAGGCAGTGTAACCAGGCTTTCATCTGTGGCAGCTGGGGCCTTCATACACCACACCAACTGTCTCCTGAGGCAGTGTAACCAGGCTTTCATCTGTGGCAGCTGGGGCCTTCATACACCACACCAACTGTCTCCTGAGGCAGTGTAACCAGGCTTTCATCTGTGGCAGCTGGGGCCTTCATACACCACACCAACTGTCTCCTGAGGCAGTGTAACCAGGCTTTCATCTGTGGCAGCTGGGGCCTTCATACACCACACCAACTGTCTCCTGAGGCAGTGTAACCAGGCTTTCATCTGTGGCAGCTGGGGCCTTCATACACCACACCAACTGTCTCCTGAGGCAGTGTAACCAGGCTTTCATCTGTGGCAGCTGGGGCCTTCATACACCACACCAACTGTCTCCTGAGGCAGTGTAACCAGGCTTTCATCTGTGGCAGCTGGGGCCTTCATACACCACACCAACTGTCTCCTGAGGCAGTGTAACCAGGCTTTCATCTGTGGCCTTCAGACAACTGTTCCTGAGGCAATTTCCTCTTGCAGCTGGGGCCTTCATACACCACACCAACTGTCTCCTGAGGCAGTGTAACCAGGCTTTCATCTGTGGCAGCTGGGGCCTTCATACACCACACCAACTGTCTCCTGAGGCAGTGTAACCAGGCTTTCATCTGTGGCAGCTGGGGCCTTCATACACCACACCAACTGTCTCCTGAGGCAGTGTAACCAGGCTTTCATCTGTGGCAGCTGGGGCCTTCATACACCACACCAACTGTCTCCTGAGGCAGTGTAACCAGGCTTTCATCTGTGGCAGCTGGGGCCTTCATACACCACACCAACTGTCTCCTGAGGCAGTGTAACCAGGCTTTCATCTGTGGCAGCTGGGGCCTTCATTTCACACACCACACCAACTGTCTCCTGAGGCAGTGTAACCAGGCTTTCATCTGTGGCAGCTGGGGCCTTCATACACCACACCAACTGTCTCCTGAGGCAGTGTAACCAGGCTTTCATCTGTGGCAGCTGGGGCCTTCATACACCACACCAACTGTCTCCTGAGGCAGTGTAACCAGGCTTTCATCTGTGGCAGCTGGGGCCTTCATACACCACACCAACTGTCTCCTGAGGCAGTGTAACCAGGCTTTCATCTGTGGCAGCTGGGGCCTTCATACACCACACCAACTGTCTCCTGAGGCAGTGTAACCAGGCTTTCATCTGTGGCAGCTGGGGCCTTCATACACCACACCAACTGTCTCCTGAGGCAGTGTAACCAGGCTTTCATCTGTGGCAGCTGGGGCCTTCATACACCACACCAACTGTCTCCTGAGGCAGTGTAACCAGGCTTTCATCTGTGGCAGCTGGGGCCTTCATACACCACACCAACTGTCTCCTGAGGCAGTGTAACCAGGCTTTCATCTGTGGCAGCTGGGGCCTTCATACACCACACCAACTGTCTCCTGAGGCAGTGTAACCAGGCTTTCATCTGTGGCAGCTGGGGCCTTCATACACCACACCAACTGTCTCCTGAGGCAGTGTAACCAGGCTTTCATCTGTGGCAGCTGGGGCCTTCATACACCACACCAACTGTCTCCTGAGGCAGTGTAACCAGGCTTTCATCTGTGGCAGCTGGGGCCTTCATACACCACACCAACTGTCTCCTGAGGCAGTGTAACCAGGCTTTCATCTGTGGCAGCTGGGGCCTTCATACACCACACCAACTGTCTCCTGAGGCAGTGTAACCAGGCTTTCATCTGTGGCAGCTGGGGCCTTCATACACCACACCAACTGTCTCCTGAGGCAGTGTAACCAGGCTTTCATCTCTGGCAGCTGGGGCCTTCATACACCACACCAACTGTCTCCTGAGGCAGTGTAACCAGGCTTTCATCTGTGGCAGCTGGGGCCTTCATACACCACACCAACTGTCTCCTGAGGCAGTGTAACCAGGCTTTCATCTGTGGCAGCTGGGGCCTTCATACACCACACCAACTGTCTCCTGAGGCAGTGTAACCAGGCTTTCATCTGTGGCAGCTGGGGCCTTCATACACCACACCAACTGTCTCCTGAGGCAGTGTAACCAGGCTTTCATCTGTGGCAGCTGGGGCCTTCATACACCACACCAACTGTCTCCTGAGGCAGTGTAACCAGGCTTTCATCTGTGGCAGCTGGGGCCTTCATACACCACACCAACTGTCTCCTGAGGCAGTGTAACCAGGCTTTCATCTGTGGCAGCTGGGGCCTTCATACACCACACCAACTGTCTCCTGAGGCAGTGTAACCAGGCTTTCATCTGTGGCAGCTGGGGCCTTCATACACCACACCAACTGTCTCCTGAGGCAGTGTAACCAGGCTTTCATCTGTGGCAGCTGGGGCCTTCATACACCACACCAACTGTCTCCTGAGGCAGTGTAACCAGGCTTTCATCTGTGGCAGCTGGGGCCTTCATACACCACACCAACTGTCTCCTGAGGCAGTGTAACCAGGCTTTCATCTGTGGCAGCTGGGGCCTTCATACACCACACCAACTGTCTCCTGAGGCAGTGTAACCAGGCTTTCATCTGTGGCAGCTGGGGCCTTCATACACCACACCAACTGTCTCCTGAGGCAGTGTAACCAGGCTTTCATCTGTGGCAGCTGGGGCCTTCATACACCACACCAACTGTCTCCTGAGGCAGTGTAACCAGGCTTTCATCTGTGGCAGCTGGGGCCTTCATACACCACACCAACTGTCTCCTGAGGCAGTGTAACCAGGCTTTCATCTGTGGCAGCTGGGGCCTTCATACACCACACCAACTGTCTCCTGAGGCAGTGTAACCAGGCTTTCATCTGTGGCAGCTGGGGCCTTCATACACCACACCAACTGTCTCCTGAGGCAGTGTAACCAGGCTTTCATCTGTGGCAGCTGGGGCCTTCATACACCACACCAACTGTCTCCTGAGGCAGTGTAACCAGGCTTTCATCTGTGGCAGCTGGGGCCTTCATACACCACACCAACTGTCTCCTGAGGCAGTGTAACCAGGCTTTCATCTGTGGCAGCTGGGGCCTTCATACACCACACCAACTGTCTCCTGAGGCAGTGTAACCAGGCTTTCATCTGTGGCAGCTGGGGCCTTCATACACCACACCAACTGTCTCCTGAGGCAGTGTAACCAGGCTTTCATCTGTGGCAGCTGGGGCCTTCATACACCACACCAACTGTCTCCTGAGGCAGTGTAACCAGGCTTTCATCTGTGGCAGCTGGGGCCTTCATACACCACACCAACTGTCTCCTGAGGCAGTGTAACCAGGCTTTCATCTGTGGCAGCTGGGGCCTTCATACACCACACCAACTGTCTCCTGAGGCAGTGTAACCAGGCTTTCATCTGTGGCAGCTGGGGCCTTCATACACCACACCAACTGTCTCCTGAGGCAGTGTAACCAGGCTTTCATCTGTGGCAGCTGGGGCCTTCATACACCACACCAACTGTCTCCTGAGGCAGTGTAACCAGGCTTTCATCTGTGGCAGCTGGGGCCTTCATACACCACACCAACTGTCTCCTGAGGCAGTGTAACCAGGCTTTCATCTGTGGCAGCTGGGGCCTTCATACACCACACCAACTGTCTCCTGAGGCAGTGTAACCAGGCTTTCATCTGTGGCAGCTGGGGCCTTCATACACCACACCAACTGTCTCCTGAGGCAGTGTAACCAGGCTTTCATCTGTGGCAGCTGGGGCCTTCATACACCACACCAACTGTCTCCTGAGGCAGTGTAACCAGGCTTTCATCTGTGGCAGCTGGGGCCTTCATACACCACACCAACTGTCTCCTGAGGCAGTGTAACCAGGCTTTCATCTGTGGCAGCTGGGGCCTTCATACACCACACCAACTGTCTCCTGAGGCAGTGTAACCAGGCTTTCATCTGTGGCAGCTGGGGCCTTCATACACCACACCAACTGTCTCCTGAGGCAGTGTAACCAGGCTTTCATCTGTGGCAGCTGGGGCCTTCATACACCACACCAACTGTCTCCTGAGGCAGTGTAACCAGGCTTTCATCTGTGGCAGCTGGGGCCTTCATACACCACACCAACTGTCTCCTGAGGCAGTGTAACCAGGCTTTCATCTGTGGCAGCTGGGGCCTTCAGTTAGTTAGTTATTTGGGTTTTTGGGCGCATCAACTGCATTGGTTATACAGCGCTCATAACGAACCTATTTAAACTGTGTCCATCCTATAAAAACAATATGCAAGCCTACACACGTACATTAGATAGGGGAATATATAGCATGGAAGTTTACCTTTAACAGAAAATGGAATAATTGACCAGAATTTACTGCGTCCGATTCATCCTCCAGAACGTCACGAATTGAGAACGGCTGCGATCGTCCAAAGTAAAACCTATAAACATCAGAAAGCTGAGGGCATGAGGTTAAGATGTGACGCACCGAAAGGCGTCCTTGGCATCTGGGGCACATGGGCGCCTCATCACCACAAAGAATATATCCATGCGTTGGATACGTGTGACCAATGCGTAGGCGGCACAGTGTCACCTCGTCTCGCCTAGTCCTACGCGAGCACGAGGACCACTGGCCGATGCAAGGTTTAATTATCCTCATTTTGTTTTCACCCACCGCGTCCCACAGTTCCTGCCACTCACGAAACACGTAGTCCTTGATGACGGGATATATATCTCGAGCAGGAATAGGCACATAACGCGTACATGGTTTCTGTGCCGCTCGCTTAGCAGCCGCGTCAGCGGCCTCATTCCCCAATATACCGACGTGGCTCGGAATCCAGCATATAACGACAGTCTTACCCTCTGCACGTAGTGACATGAACCGTAAAACTATTTCCTGGACAATGGAGTGTGATGGATTAAAGGATCGCAATGCCAACAGACTACTAAGACTATCTGTTAAAATGAGGTGTAATGTTTCATCACATACCTGTATAAAACACAAGGCTTTGTTAATGGCTACTAACTCGGATGTAAACACTGATGCCTGGGCTGGTAGCGAAAAGGAGCGTGTGGAAGAGCCGCTGACAAAAGCTGAGCCAACTCCAGCTTCAGTCTTAGAACCGTCCGTGTACGTAGTCTTGTAGCCGACGTAAGATGCAATGAGTTTTAGAGCTTTAATTCGGAACTCCTGAGGTAGGGTGTCATATTTGTATGTTTCGCTCAAGGAAATATCGATTGTCGGTGACAATAGCTCCCATGGAGGAGTGTCCAGAGCGCTTGGTTTGATCACACCACGGAAAGTGATTGCACTTCGATTCATTGCGCTGGAGATCCTGATACAGAAGGGTGTCGAACGCAGGTTTGATATTCCACGGAATATGTTGGCAATGCGTGACGAAAATACCATATCATATTTTGGGTGGTCTGGGAACTGCGAAAGCTTACACGCATATCTCATCCCAAGCATGAGACGCCGCAAGGCAAGGGGTGGTTCATGAGCGTCAACTTGGAGACTTGCTGTAGGGGAGGTTCGAAAAGCGCCAGTGACAATTCGCAAAGCTGAGTTATGTATAACATCCAACATTCGCTTATTAGACTTACAAGCCGAGTCATACACAAAACAACCGTAATCTAGTTTGGAACGGATAAGTGCTCGGTAAAAAAGCAGTAGTGTCTTACGGTCTGCGCCATAAGACATTTTTGCCACACATTTCATGATGTTTAATGACTTAAAACATCTATCCCTGAGATATCCAAGGTGTTCTCGATATGTCAACCGATTGTCAACATACACTCCCAGAAATTTGCACACCGGCTTCGTAACGATCTCGGTGTCATACATTCTCACTGAAAAATCAGGGCACGGGCGACGACGACGACAAATAATGAATACCCACAGTCTTCGACTTGGAAAACATAAGACCATTCTTAAAACTCCAGTTCTCGAGCCGACCCACTGCTAGTTGGAGCTGCCGTTCTACAGAGGGGGTGCTTGCGCCACTGCACCAAATTGCAAGATCGTCAACGAAGAGGGATCGACCGATAGAATGTGGAAGACAGTTTCCAATGTCGTTTATCATCATAGCAAATAAAGCAACACTTAAAACACTGCCCTGTGGTATACCGTTCTCTTGATGAAAACGTCGGGAAAGACAGTTACCAATTCTAACCTGAAAAATGCGATCACGTAGAAAATTGTCAATAAAGGTAGCCATAGCACCACGAATACCATAGTCAAACACCTTCTTCATGACACCATACCGCCATGTAGTATCATATGCTTTTTCTACGTACAAAAAGATGGCACCAACGTGTCGCTTCTCCTTAAAACTAGCACGTATGGTGGTGTCCAGAGCTAAAATGTGATCTACCGTACTGCGATACTTCCTAAAACCGCACTGAGCACTGGCTAAAATGTCATTTGTCTCTAAGAACCACGACAACCTGACATTTACCATTTTTTCCATAAGTTTGCACAAAGACGATGTAAGCGAAATAGGCCTATAACTATGTGGATCGCATGCGTTCTTTCCAGGTTTAAGTAGAGGCACCACAATAGCCTCCCGCCAGGATGCCGGGAAGGTGCCGCGATGCCAAAGCCTGTTGAAGACACACAGGAGTTCGTGGACAGCACTAACTGGCAGATGTCTCAGCATACTATTATGAATATCATCCAGACCTTCAGATACATTCCGCAGTGACTCTATCGCTGATGTGAGTTCGGTCAATGTAAAAGATTGGTTGTAATTCAGCTGATGGGGGGTGGGGAAATTTACAGGTGTTTCTTCGCAACGCCGTCTGTGACGGAGAAATTTTGGATCAGCATTATTTACGCAACATCTTTCTGACAGCATTTCGCCAATCTCATCAGCTACATCAGCAGGATGCATGATGCGCCGTCCAGCAATCTCTAAAACAGGGAGTGGCAATGGTGCATAGTGGCCTGAAATACGTTTTATACGTAACCACACTTGTGATGTTGGCGAAAAACGAGACAAGTTATTTACATAATCCCTCCAGGACACTCGCTTCGCCTCCTGGATTGTACGGCGAGCAAGGGCTCGTGCTCGTTTAAATGCAACAAGATTTGCGGTTGTACATCTCTTATCAAAGGCCCTGAAGGCTTGTCTACGTTTCCGTATAGCATCTCGACAAGAGTCAGTCCACCACGGGACTGGGGTGCGACGAGGAGTGCCAGTGGTGCGCGGAACAGTTCCTGCTGCTGATTGAAGAAGCTTGTCTGTGAAGTTTTGTACAGTTAGTGGAGAAGATTCACGGTCCGCCTCGACAAGGGTGTCCATTTTAGCTGCGAACTGTGGCCAATCCGCTTTCCGAAGATTCCAGCGCCGAGGTCTAGAGCCAGGAATTGCCCCATCACGGTAACACGTTTTATACGTAACCACACAGGAAAGTGATCGCTGCCAAGAGGGTCGGTGTGTACCGACCACTCAAATGAAGACACCAATTGGGGACTTGCGAGGCTCAGATCCAGTGCTGATGTGTGACCCGAGGGGAGCGTGAAATGTGTATGAGTGCCTGTGTTTAGGAGACATAGATCTTCGTTCAGTAAAAGTGAATGTAAGACTTGCCCACGGGTGTTTATACTATCGCATCCCCAGATGGTATGGTGAGCGTTAAAATCTCCTAAAATGAGAACTGGAGGTGGGAGCTCAGCTATCAGACGCTTGACATCCGAGACTGGAAATCCAATCCCTGGGGGTAAATAGAGTGAGCACACGGACATTGGCCTACGGTGGAGGTGAATCCGTGCGGCGACAGCTTGCAGTGGCGTACGCAGGGTCAACTGTTGTGCTGGTACACTCGTGTGCACCGCCAGCAGCACACCACCATGTGCTACGGTGTCGGTTGGCATGTCCATGCGTAAGACCAGATGGTTATTGATGGCGTAGTTTGAATTAGCTGCGAGCTTTGTTTCTTGTAAACATACTGCAATCGGACAGTGTTGCTTAAGCACCACCTGCAAGTCCAGGTAACTGGATCGTAGCCCCCTACAGTTCCATTGTAAGATCGTGCTTAAAATACCCATTTACCGCGGTAAGTGTTTAAAAACAAGGGAGAAGTATCACAGATGATGATCACAGACGACATTAGCAGTGACTATGATGGAAAGCGTGTTTTTAAAACTTAAGTCTCTGCTCTAACCCCGAGCGGAGGGATCGTCGGTGATTGTGAGGGCTCACCGCCACTCGGTCCAAGGGACTGAGTCCTAGGGCGGGAGCTCGGTGACCCTTGACCCGGCGGAGAGCCAGTCGACGGCATGCCTCGCTTCTGGGGTCCCAGCCTTGGGGGAGGCGGGGGAGGGCCCATCTCATTGATAGCCTGGGCTCCAGCCGGTCCCTGAACTCGCCTTCGCGGCGATGGGGTAGCCGGCCTTGGGTGAGGAGCCCCGTCAGAGACTTGGCGGGTGTTCGCCCGTGCCCTCTCCGTCTGAGCGAGCCGCGCCCACTTGGCGTCGCGGGCGCGCTTCTCGGCTTCCTGGTAGTGAAGATTGACATCAGGCATTTTTACGGGTTGATATGTAATCCGTGACGGCGATGCAGGCGCGGAAGCAGAGGTTGAGGGTGGGGGTGAGGCCTGGTTCACAGGAAGGGGAGAAGGTTCAGGTAGGGAGGAGGTGGAGGTGGTGGATTTGGAGGTGGTATTGGGGCGTGCGGGGATGTTCGGGGGCGGATGGGAAGTGAAGGGTGGGGATTTCAAGGTGGTTGATGAGGTAGATGGGGAAGGGCAATGATTGGATGGGAGGGATCGAGGAGGCCTCTTGGACCTTTGGACCAGTGTCCACTCCCCACCCTCGAGGATTGATCGGGAGGGGGCCTCCGATGCACGAGTGGCGCTTCCACTCGTGGAGGGTGTGGCCTCGGCTTCGTGGTGAGGTGACTGACCTTGCCTTGCCGGCGACGAGACAGTCACCCCAAAGGATCGTAGTAGTGTTGTCAGTTGCGCAATCAGTTCAGAGGCCCTGTTGGGCTGTAAATGTTGTGGGGCTGTCAGAATAGTTTTACTTGACTGGCCAGCAACCTTGGTTGCATATGTAACTTTGGGGTGTACACTCTCATATATATTCCTGGCCTTTCGAAACGAAATATTTTTGGTACACTTCAGCGAAATAATTTCTTTCTCCTTCTTATATGCGGGGCATGACCTATCAAACGTGCTGTGTGCACTCTGACCCTCTCCACAATTAACACACCAGGGTGCCTCCGCATTGCAATGGTCCGATGCGTGCTCCGAAGAACCGCATCTCCCACAAGCGGGACGGTTGCGGCAGAACTGTGTTGTGTGGCCAAACTTCTGACAGCGGAAGCACCGCATGGGATTTGGGATGAACTGCCTAACTTTGACAGTTATATACCCTACACGAACAGATGCGGGTAGGTCCATCGAGTTAAACGTTAAAATAATATTGTCGGTGGGCTGCAACTCATTTCCCTTCCTCACTGTCAGCCTACGTGCTAGAACAACTCCATCACCAGCCAAACCATCTGTAATTTCTTCGTCACTGACACCTCTCAAATCAAAACAGTTGATCACTCCCTTAGAGTGGTTCTTGGTTTTGTGTGTTTCGACCGTGATGGGTATAGTCATAATCTTCTTGCCCTGCTGATCTCTGGTTAAATATCTAAATTCCGTTGCCATCAATGCTCTACTCGACTCGTCAGCATCCTCAAATTCCACTTCAATGCCACCGTCTCTGAGTTTATCACAACGTTTGATTCGTCCAAAACGATCGCAGCCGTCTCGTCTCTGGAATGGGGAAAGAGAAGCCAGCTTCCTTGCCCCTTCAGCGGCTTGTAGAACAAGAATGCGGGGGGAGGAGGTCCTGCTGGCCCCCGCTTATGAAAATGTGTTCTTGTTGGTGTTCTGGCCACCGTAAGGTGGGCCAGGGGGTGTGTTGCCATATAATAAAGTTGGTTTCTGCTCCTCGTGGCACCCCACCGCATAGGGGCCCTACCGGGGGGACGCCTGTTTCCCGCGGACGGGAGGACGCCAGACGCCCGAAGAGCTATACGGGGCGGGCGGCGCCTTCGTACGGCCGGGAGAGAGGGACTCACCACCCCAACCGCACTAACAGCGCCGCCCACCCCTTGACCCCAGCCGGCCGGGCCGGCAGACACTGGGAATAATCCCAGGTCCCCGGCCCGAAGCGACCGGCCACTTGACCCGTATGGGGCCCTACGGGCCCGCCCGCCCCTCCGGGATATTAGGACCAAAGAGGCGTGTTGGTCCCCCGCCACACCTAGCTCCGTGCGACGGGGGACCTCAGCCTCCAGGACTCCGTCAACACCGGGGGGCGGGCCGAGGGGGCGCGGCTACCCCGATAAAACTGAGCTGGTGGGTAGGACCGGGGAAGATGTCCTACCTGCTCATGATAGGGAGAGTTGGTGTTGCAGGGCCAGGTGAAGGACATGGATGTTGAGATGAGATGGGCATTGGAATGGGAGCGTATGGATGGAAGGACGAGTGAGGCACTCCTAGTCTGGCCCCTCGCCGGCTCACCGATGTACTGGGAATCCGGGTCCTTAGGACACTCAATCCCCCCCACCACGAAAAGGTGGTGCCTCGTCGGGGGGGGGGGGGACCTGGGGCCTTCATACACCACACCAACTGTCTCCTGAGGAATGTAACCAGGCCTTCAGCTGTGGCCTTCATCCACCACACGAACGCCCTGAGGAAGTGTAAACAGGGATTCAGATGTGGCCTTCACACACCACACCAACGCCCTGAGGAAGTGTAACCCGGCCTTCAGCAGTGGTAGCTGTGGCCTTCATACACCACACCAATTGTCTCCTGAGGAAGTACAACCAGGCCTTCAGCTGTGGCCTTCATACACCAAACCAACCCTTTCCTGAGGCAGTGCAAGCCCCGCCTTCAGCTGGGGCCTTCATACACCACACCAACTGTCTCATGAAGAAGTGTAACCACGCCTTCAGCTGTGGCCTTCATACACCACACCAACTGTCTCCTAAGGAAGTGTAACCTGGCCTTCAGCTGTGGCATTCATACACCACACCATCTGTCTCCTGAGGCAGTGTAACCAGGCCTTCACCTGTGGCAGCTGGGGTCTTCATACACCACACCAACTGTCTCCCGAGGCAATGCAACCATGCCTTTAGCTGTGGCCTTCATACACAACTCCAACTGTCTCCTGAGGAAGTGTAACCTGGTCTTCAGCTGTGGCAGCTGGGGCCTTCATACACCACAACAACTGTCTCCTGAGGCAGTGTAACCAGGCCTTCAACTGTGGCATTCATACACCACACCAACTGTCTCCTGAGGCAGTGTAACCAGGCCTTCGGCTGTGGCCTTCATACACCACACGAACTGTCCCCTGAGGAAGTGTAACCAGGCCTTCAGCTGTGGCATTCATACACCACACCAACTGTCTCCTGAGGCAGTGTAACCAGGCATTCAGCTGTGGCAGCTGTGGCATTCTTGCTCCACACCAACGCCATGAGGTAGTGTAACCAGGTCTTCAGCTGTGGCAGCTGTGGTCTTCATACACCACACCAACGGCCTCCTGCGGAAGTGCAACCAGGCCTTCAGCTGTGGCATTCATACATCACACCAACGCCCTGAGGCAGTGTAACCAGACCTTCAGCTGTGGCAGCTGTGGCCCTCATACACCACACCAACTGTCTACTGAGGCTGTGTAACCCGGCATTCAGCTGTGGCAGCTGGGGCCTTCATACACCACAACAACTGTCTCCTGAGGCAGTATAACCAGGCCTTCAGCTGTGGCATTCATACACCACACCAACTGTCTCCTGAGGCAGTGTAACCAGGCCTTCAGCTGTGGCCTTCATACTCAACACCAACTGTCTCCTGAGGAAGTGCGACCAGGCCTTCAGCTGTGGCAGCTATGGCATTCTTACACCACATCAACGCCATGGGGCAGTGTAAGCAGACCTTCAGCTGTGGCAGCTGTGGCCTTCATACACCACACCAAAAATATCCTGAGGCGGTGTAACCAGGCCTTCAGCCAGCTGTGGCAGCTATAGCCTTCATACACCACACCAACTGTCTCCTGCGGAAGTGTAACCATGCCTTGAGTTGTGACATTCATACACCACACCAACTGTCTCCCGAGGCAGTGCAACCATGCCTTTAGCTGTGACCTTCATACAGCACACCAACTGTCTCCTGCGGAAGTGTAACCATGCCTTGAGTTGTGACATTCATACACCACACCAACTGTCTCCCGAGGCAGTGCAACCATGCCTTTAGCTGTGACCTTCATACAGCACACCAACTGTCTCCTGAGGAAGTGTAACCTGGCCTTCAGCTGTGGCAGCTGAGGTCTTCATACACCACAACATCTGTCTCCTGAGGCAGTGTCACCAGGCTTTCAGCTGCGGCATTCATGCACCACACCAACTGTCTCCTGAGGCAGTGTAACCACGCCTTCACCTGTTGCCTTCATGCACCACACGAACTGTCCCCTGAAGAAGTGTAACCAGGCCTTCAGCTGTGGCAGCTGGGGCCTTCATACACCACACCAACTGTCTCCTGAGGAAGTGTAACCCGGCCTTCAGCTGTGGCCTTCATACACCACACCAACTCTCTCCTGAGGCAGTGTAACCAGGCCCTCATTTGTGGCAGCTGTGGCCGTCATACACCACACCAACTGTCTCCTGATGAAGTATAACCCGGCCTTCAGCTGTGACATTCATACACCATACCAACTGTCTACCGAGGAAGTACAACCAGGCCTTCAGCTGTAGCCCTCATACACCACGCCAACTGTCTCCTGAGGCAGTGTAACACGGCCTTCAGCTGTGGCCTTCATACAACACACCAAATGTCTTCTGAGGTAGTGTAACCAGGCCTTCAGCTGTGGCAGCTGTGGCCTTCATACACCACTCCAACTGCCTCCTGAGGAAGTGCAACCAGGCCTTCAGCTGTGGCCGTCATACACCACACCAACTGGCTCCTGACGCAGTGTAACCCGGCCTTCAGCTGTGGCGGCTGGGTCCTTCATACACCTCACCAACTGTCTCCTTCATCTGTGTAACCAGGCCTTCAGCTGTGGCCTTCACACACACCACACCAACTGTCTCCTAAGGAAGAGGAACCCGGCCTTCAGCTGTGACATTCATACACCACACCAACTGTCTCCCGAGGCAGTGCAACCATGCCTTTAGCTGTGGCCTTCATACACCACTCCAACTGCCTCCTGAGGAAGTGCAACCAGGCCTTCAGCTGTGGCCGTCATACACCACGCCAACTGGCTTCTGACGCAGTGTAACCCGGCCTTCAGCTGTGGCAGCTGTGGCCTTCACACACCACACCAACTGCCTCCTGAGGAAGAGTAACCAGGCTTTCAGCTGTGGCCTTCATACACCACACCAACTGTCTCCCGAGGCAGTGCAACCATGCCTTTAGCTGTGGCCTTCTAACACCACTCCAACTGTCTCCTGAGGAAGTGCAACCAGGACTTCAGCTGTGGCCTTCATCCACCACACCAACGCCCTGAGGAAGTATAACCAGGCATTCAGATGTGGCCTTCACACACCACACCAACGCCTTGAGGAAGTGTAACCAGGCCTTCAGCTGTGGAAGCTGTGACCTTCATACACCACACCAACGCCTTGAGGAAGTGTAACCAGGCCTTCAGCTGTGGAAGCTGTGACCTTCATGCACCACACCAATGTCCTTGGGAAGTGTAACCAGGACTTCAGCTGTGGCAGCTGTGGCCTTCATACACCACACCAACTGTCCCCTGAGGCAGTGTAACCTGGCCTTCAGCTGTGGCAGCTGTGGCCTACATACACAACACCAACTGTCTCCTGAGGAAGTACAACCAGGCCTTCAGCTGTGGCCTTCATACACCACACCAACTCTCTGCTGAGGTAGTGTAACCAGACCTTCAGCTGGGGCCTTCATACACCACACCAACTGTCTCATGAGGAAGTGTAACCAGGCCTTCAGCTGTGGCCTTCATACACCACACCAACTGTCTCCTAAGGAAGTGGAACCCGGCCTTCAGCTGTGACATTCATACACCACACCAACTGTCTCCCGAGGCAGTGCAACCATGCCTTTATCTGTGGCCTTCATACACCAAACCAACCCTTTCCTGAGGCAGTGCAAGCCCCGCCTTCAGCTGGGGCCTTCATACACCACACCAACTGTCTCATGAAGAAGTGTAACCACGCCTTCAGCTGTGGCCTTCATACACCACACCAACTGTCTCCTAAGGAAGTGTAACCTGGCCTTCAGCTGTGGCATTCATACACCACACCATCTGTCTCCTGAGGCAGTGTAACCAGGCCTTCACCTGTGGCAGCTGGGGTCTTCATACACCACACCAACTGTCTCCCGAGGCAGTGCAACCATGCCTTTAGCTGTGGCCTTCATACACAACTCCAACTGTCTCCTGAGGAAGTGTAACCTGGTCTTCAGCTGTGGCAGCTGGGGCCTTCATACACCACAACAACTGTCTCCTGAGGCAGTGTAACCAGGCCTTCAGCTGTGGCATTCATACACCACACCAACTGTCTCCTGAGGCAGTGTAACCAGGCCTTCGGCTGTGGCCTTCATACACCACACGAACTGTCCCCTGAGGAAGTGTAACCAGGCCTTCAGCTGTGGAATTCATACACCACACCAACTGTCTCCTGAGGCAGTGTAACCAGGCATTCAGCTGTGGCAGCTGTGGCATTCTTGCTCCACACCAACGCCATGAGGTAGTGTAACCAGGTCTTCAGCTGTGGCAGCTGTGGTCTTCATACACCACACCAACGGCCTCCTGCGGAAGTGCAACCAGGCCTTCAGCTGTGGCATTCATACATCACACCAACGCCCTGAGGAGGTGTAACCAGACCTTCAGCTGTGGCAGCTGTGGCCCTCATACACCACACCAACTGTCTACTGAGGCTGTGTAACCCGGCATTCAGCTGTGGCAGCTGGGGCCTTCATACACCACAACAACTGTCTCCTGAGGCAGTATAACCAGGCCTTCAGCTGTGGCATTCATACACCACACCAACTGTCTCCTGAGGCAGTGTAACCAGGCCTTCAGCTGTGGCCTTCATATTCAACACCAACTGTCTCCTGAGGAAGTGCGACCAGGCCTTCAGCTGTGGCAGCTATGGCATTCTTACACCACATCAACGCCATGGGGCAGTGTAAGCAGACCTTCAGCTGTGGCAGCTGTGGCCTTCATACACCACACCAAAAATCTCCTGAGGCGGTGTAACCAGGCCTTCAGCCAGCTGTGGCAGCTGTGGCCTTCATACACCACACCAACCGTCTCCTGCGGAAGTGTAACCATGCCTTGAGTTGTGACATTCATACACCACACCAACTGTCTCCCGAGGCAGTGCAACCATGCCTTTAGCTGTGACCTTCATACAGCACACCAACTGTCTCCTGCGGAAGTGTAACCATGCCTTGAGTTGTGACATTCATACACCACACCAACTGTCTCCCGAGGCAGTGCAACCATGCCTTTAGCTGTGACCTTCATACAGCACACCAACTGTCTCCTGAGGAAGTGTAACCTGGCCTTCAGCTGTGGCAGCTGAGGTCTTCATACACCACAACATCTGTCTCCTGAGGCAGTGTCACCAGGCCTTCAGCTGCGGCATTCATGCACCACACCAACTGTCTCCTGAGGCAGTATAACCACGCCTTCACCTGTTGCCTTCATACACCACACCAACTGTCTCCTGATGAAGTGTAACCCGGCCTTCAGCTGTGACATTCATACACCATACCAACTGTCTACCGAGGAAGTACAACCAGGCCTTCAGCTGTAGCCCTCATACACCACGCCAACTGTCTCTTGAGGCAGTGTAACACGGCCTTCAGCTGTGGCCTTCATACAACACACCAAATGTCTTCTGAGGTAGTGTAACCAGGCCTTCAGCTGTGGCAGCTGTGGCCTTCATACACGACTCCAACTGCCTCCTGAGGAAGTGCAACCAGGCATTCAGCTGTGGCCGTCATACACCACACCAACTGGCTCCTGACGCAGTGTAACCCGGTCTTCAGCTGTGGCGGCTGGGTCCTTCATACACCTCACCAACTGTCTCCTTCATCTGTGTAACCAGGCCTTCAGCTGTGGCCTTCACACATACCACACCAACTGTCTCCTAAGGAAGAGGAACCCGGCCTTCAGCTGCGACATTCATACACCACACCAACTGTCTCCCGAGGCAGTGCAACCATGCCTTTAGCTGTGGCCTTCATACACCACTCCAACTGCCTCCTGAGGAAGTGCAACCAGGCCTTCAGCTGTGGCCGTCATACACCACGCCAACTGGCTTCTAACGCAGTGTAACCCGGCCTTCAGCTGTGGCAGCTGTGGCCTTCACACACCACAACAACTGCCTCCTGAGGAAGAGTAACCAGGCTTTCAGCTGTGGCCTTCATACACCACACCAACTGTCTCCCGAGGCAGTGCAACCATGCCTTTAGCTGTGGCCTTCATACACCACTCCAACTGTCTTCTGAGGAAGTGCAGCCAGGACTTCAGCTGTGGCCTTCATCCACCACACCAACGCCCTGAGGAAGTGTAACCAGGCATTCAGATGTGGCCTTCACACACCACACCAACGCCCTGAGGAAGTGTAACCAGGCCTTCAGCTGTGGAAGCTGTGACCTTCATACACCACACCAACGTCCTTGGGAAGTGTAACCAGGACTTCAGCTGTGGCAGCTGTGGCCTTCATACACCACACCAACTGTCCCCTGAGGCAGTGTAACCTGGCCTTCAGCTGTGGCAGCTGTGGCCTACATACACCACACCAACTGTCTCCTGAGGAAGTACAACCAGGCCTTCAGCTGTGGCCTTCATACACCACACCAACTCTCTGCTGAGGTAGTGTAACCAGACCTTCAGCTGGGGCCTTCATACACCACACCAACTGTCTCATGAGGAAGTGTAACCAGGCCTTCAGCTGTGGCCTTCATACACCACACCAACTGTCTCCTAAGGAAGTGGAACCCGGCCTTCAGCTGTGACATTCATACACCACACCAACTGTCTCCCGAGGCAGTGCAACCATGCCTTTAGCTGTGGCCTTCATACACCACACCAACTGTCTCCTGAGGAAGTGTAACCTGGCCTTCAGCTGTGGTAGCTGGGGCCTTCATACACCACAACAACTGTCTCATGAGGCAGTGTAACCATGCCTTCAGCTGTGGCATTCATACACCACACCAACTGTCTCCTGAGGCAGTGTAACCAGGCCTTCAGCTGTGGCCTTCATACACCACACGAACTGTCCCCTGAGGAAGTATAACCAGACCTTCAACTGTGACCTTCATACACCACACCAACCGTCGCCTGAGGAAGTGTAACCAGGCCATCAGCTGTGGCAGCTGAGGCCTTCATACACCACACCAACTGTCTCCTGAGGAAGTGTAACCAGACCTTCAACTGTGGCCTTCATACACCACAGCAACTGTCTCCTGAGGCTGTGTAACCCGGCATTCAGCTGTGGCAGCTGGGACCTTCATTCACCACAACAACTGTCTCTGGAGGCAGTATAACCAGGCCTTCAGCTGTGACATTCATACACCACACCAACTGTCTCCTGAGGCAGTGCAACCAGGCCTTCAGCTGTGGCAGCTGTGGCCTTCATACACCACACCTACCGTCTCCCGAGGCAGTGCAACCCGGCCTTCAGCTGTGGCCTTCATACACCACACCAACTGTCTTCCGAGGCAGTGCAGCTAGGCCATCAGCTGTGGCCTTCATACACCACACCAACTGTCTTCTGAGGAAGTGTAACCCGGCCTTCAGCTGTGACATTCATACACCACACCAATTGTCTCCTGAGACAGTGTAACCAGGCCCTCAGATGTGGCAGCTGTGGCCTTCATACACCACACCAACCATCTCCCGAGGCAGTGCAACCAGGCCTTCAGCTGTGGCCTTCATACACCACACCAACTGTCTTCTGAGGAAGTGTAACCCGGCCTTCAGCTGTGACATTCATACACCACACCAACTGTCTCCTGAGGAAGTGTAACCTGGCCTTCAGCTGTGGCAGCTGGTGTCTTCATACACCACAACATCTGTCTCCAGAGGCAGTGTAACCAGGCCTTCAGCTGCGGCATTCATGCACCACACCAACTGTCTCCTGAGGCAGTGTAACCACGCCTTCACCTGTTACCTTCATACACCACACGAACTGTACCCTGAAGAAGTGTTACCAGGCCTTCAGCTGTGGCAGCTGTGGCATTCATACACCACTCCAACTGCCTCCTGAGGAAGTGCAACGAGGCCTTCAGCTGTGGCCGTCATACACTACACCAACTGGCTCCTGACGCAGTGTAACCCGGCCTTCAGCTGTGGCAGCTGGGTCCTTCATACACCTCACCAACTGTCTCCTTCATCTGTGTAACCAGGCCTTCAGCTGTGGCCTTCACATACCACACCAACTTCCTCCTGAGGAAGTGTAACCAGGCTTTCAGCTGTGGCCTTCATACACCACACCAACTGTCTCCTGAGGCAGTGTAATCAGGCTTTCATCTATGGCAGCTGGGGCCTTCATACACCACATCAACTATCTCCTGAGGGAGTGTAACCAGGCCTTCAGCTGTGGCCTTCATACACCACACCAACTGTCTCCTGAGGAAGTATAACCAGGCTTTCAGCTGTGGGCTTCATACACCACACCAACTGTCCCCTGAGGCAGTGTAACCAGGCTTTCAGCTGTGGCAGCTGGGCCTTCATACACCACACCAACTGTCTCCTGAGGAAGTGCAACCAGGACTTCAGCTGTGGCCTTCATCCACCACACCAACGCCCTGAGGAAGTGCAACCAGGCCTTCAGCTGTGGCAGCTGAGGCCTTCATACACCACACCAACTGTCCCCTGAGGCAGTGTAACCCGGCCTTCAGCTGTGGCAGCTGTGGCCTTCATACACCACACCAACTGTCTCCTAAGAAGTGGAACCCGGCCTTCAGCTGTGACATTCATACACCACACCAACTTTCTCCCGAGGCAGTGCAACCATGCCTTTAGCTGTGGCCTTCATACACCACACCAACTGTCTCCAGAGGAAGTGTAACCTGGCCTTCAGCTGTGGTAGCTGGGGCCTTCATACACCACAACAACTGTCTCCTCAGGCAGTGTAACCATGTCTTCAGCTGTGGCATTCATACACCACACCAACTGTCTCCTGAGGCAGTGTAACCAGGCCTTCAGCTGTGGCCTTCATACACCACACGAACTGTCCCCTGAGGAAGTGTAACCAGGCCATCAGCTGTGGCAGCTGAGGCCTTCATACACCACACCAACTGTCTCCTGAGGAAGTGTAACCAGACCTTCAGCTGTGGCATTCATTCACCACACCAACTGTCTCCTGAGGCAGTGTAACCAGGCCTTCAGCTGTGGCAGCTTTGGCCTTCATACACCACACGAACTGTCTCCTGAGGTAGTGCAACCAGACCTTCAGCTGTGGCAGGTATAGGCTTCTTACACCACACCAACTGTCTCCTGAGGAAGTGTAACCAGACCTTCAGTTGTGGCAGCTGTGGCCTTCATACACCACACCAACTGTCTCCTGAGAAAGAGTAACCAGGCTTTCAGCTGTGGCATTCATACACCACACCAACTCTCTCCGGAGGCGGTGTAACCAGGCCTTCAGCCGTGGCCTTCATACACCACACCAACTGTCTCCTGAGGAAGTGTAACCAGGCATTCAGCTCTGGCCTTCATATACCACACCAACGCCCTGAGGCAGTGTAAACAGGCCTTCAGCTATGGCCGATGTGGCCTTCATCCACCACACCAACGCCCTGAGGAAGTGTAACCAGGCATTCAGATGTGACCTTCATACACCACTCCAACGCCCTGGGATAGTGTAACCAAGCATTCCGATGTGGCCTTCATACACCACACCAACAGTCTCCTGAGGCGGTGTAACCAGGCCTTCAGCTGTGGAAGCTGTGGCCTTCATACACCACACCAACGCCCTGGGGCAGTGTAACCAGGCCTCCAGCTGTGGCAGCTGTGGCCTTCATACAGCACACCAACTGTCTCCTGAGGAAGTGTAACCTGGCCTTCAGCTGTGGCATTCATGCACCACACCAACTGTCTCCTGAGGCAGTGTAACCACGCCTTCAGCTGTTGCCTTCATACACCACACGAACTGTCCCCTGAAGAAGTGTAACCAGGCCTTGAGCTGTGGCAGCTGGGGCTTTCATACACCACACCAACTGTCTCCTGAGGAAGTGCAACCAGGCCTTCAGCTGTAGCAGCTGTGGTCTTCATACTCAACACCAACTGTCTCCTGAGGAAGTGCGACCAGGCCTTCAGCTGTGGCAGCTGTGGCATTCTTACACCACACCAACGCCATGGGGTAGTGTGACCAGGTCTTCAGCTGTGGCAGTTGTGGCCTTCATACACCACACCAACCGCCTCCTTCGGAAGTGCAACCAGGCCTTCAGCTGTGACATTCATATACCACACCAACGCCCTGAGCCAGTGTAACCAGATCTTCAGATGTGGCAGCTGTGGCCTTCATACACCACACCAACTCGTTCCTGAGGAAGTGCAACCATGCCTTTAGCTGTGGCCTTCATACACCACACCAACTGTCTCCTGAGGAAGTGTAACCCGGCCTTCAGTTGCGGCAGCTCGGGACTTCATACACTACACCAACTATCTCCTGAGGTAGTGTAACCAGGCCTTCAGCTTTGGCCTTCATACACCACACCAACGCCCTGAGGAATTGGAACCAGGCCTTCAGCTGTGGCAGCTGAGACCTTCATACACCACACCAACGTCCTGAGTCAGTGTAACCAGGCCTTCAACTGTGGCAACTGTGGCCTTCATAAACCACACCAACCGTCCCCTGAGGAAGTGCAAACAAGGCCTTCAGCTATGGCAGCTATGGCCTTCATACACCACACCAACTGTCTCCTGAGGCAGTGTAACCAGACCTTCAGCTGTGGCAGCTGTGTCCTTCATACACCACACCAACCGTCTCCTGAGGCGGTGTAAACCGGCCTTCAGCTGTGACCTTCATACACCACACCAACTGTCTCCTGAGGAAGTGTAACCCGGCCTTCAGCTGTGACATTCACACACCACACCAACTGTCTCCTGAGTCAGTGTAACCTGGCCTTCAGCTGTGGCCTACATACACCATACCAACTGTCTCCTGAGGAAGTGTAACCATGCTTTCAGCTGTGGCCTTCATACACCACACCAACTGCCTCCTGAGGAAGTGTAACCAGGCCTTCAGCTGTGGCAGCTGGGGCCTTCATACACCACACCAACTGTCTCCTGAGGAAGTGTAACCAGGCCTTCAGCTGTGGCCCTCATATACCACACCAACCCCCTGGGGCAGAGTCGCCAGGCCTTCAGCTGTGGCCTCCATACACCATATCAACTATCTCCTGAGGAAGTGTAACCAGGCTTTCAGCTGTGGCATTCATACACCACACCAACTCCTTCCGGAGGCATTGTAACCAGGCCTTCAGCTGTGGCCTTCATACACCACACCAACTGTCCCCTGAGGAAGTGTAACCAGGCATTCAGCTGTGGCCTTCACACACCACACCAACGCACTGAAGCAGTGTAACCAGGCCTTCAGCAGAGGCCGATGTGGCCTTCATCCACCACACCAACGCCCTGAGGAAGTGTAACGAGGCATTCAGCTGTGGCACTTGTGACCTTCATACACCACACCAACGCCCTGGGTCAGTGTAACCAGGCATTCAGATGTGGCGTTCATACACCATACTAACGCCCTGAGGAAGTGTAACGAGGCCTTCAGCTGTGGAAGCTGTGACCTTCATACACCACACCAACGCCCTGGGGCAGTGTAACCAGGCCTTCAGCTGTGGCAGCTGGGGCCTTCATACGCCACAACAACTGTCTCCTGAGGCAGTGTAACCAGGCCTTCAGCTGTGGCATTCATACACCACACGAACTGTCTCCTGAGGAAGTGTAACCAGGCCATCAGCTGTGGCAGCTGGGGCCTTCATACACCACACCAACTGTCCCCTGAGGCCGTGTAACCCGGCCTTCAGCTGTGGCCTTCATACACCACACCAACTGTCTCCTGAGGCAGTGTAACCCGGCCTTCAGCTGTGGCCCTCATACACCACACCAACTGTCTCCTGAGGTGGTGTAACCAGGCCTTTAGCTGTGGCAGCTGTGGCCTTCATACACCACTCCAACTGTCCCCTGAGGAGGTGCAACCAGGCCTCCAGCTGTGGCCTTCATACACCACACCAACTGGCTCCTGACGCAGTGTAACCCGGCCTTCAGCTGTGGCAGCTGGGGCCTTCATACACCACACCAACTGTCTCCTTCATCTGTGTAACCAGGCCTTCAGCTTTGGCCTTCATCCACCACACCAACGCCCTGAAGAAGTGTAACCAGGCATTCAGATGTGGCCTTCACACACCACACCAACGCCCTGAGGAAGTGTAATCAGGCCTTCAGCTGTGGAAGCTGTGACCTTCATATACCACACCAACAGTCTCCTGAGGTGGTGTAACCAGACCTTCAGCTGTGGCAGCTGTGGCCTCCATACACCACACCAAATGTCTCCTGTGGCAGTGTAACCCGACCTTCAGATGTGGCAGCTGGGGCCTTCATACACCAGAACAACCGTCTCCTGAGGCAGTGTAACCAGGCCTTCAGCTGTGGCATTCATACACCACACCAACTGTCGCCTGAGGCAGTGTAACCAGGCCTTCAGCTGTGGCCTTCATACACCACACGAACTGTCTCCTGAGGAAGTGTAACCAGGCATTCAGCTGTGGCAGCTGGGGCCTTCATACACCACACCAACTGTCTCCTGAGGCAGTGTAACCAGGCCTTCAGCTGTGGCCTTCATACACCACACAAACGCCCTGAGGAAGTGGAACCAGGCCTTCAGCTGTGGCAGCTGTGACCTTCATACACCACACCAACGCCCGGAGTCCGTGTAACCAGGCCTTCAGCTGTGGCAACTGTGGCCTTTATACGAAAGGGTAATAGAACACTGGAACCAGCTGCCAGGAACCATTGTCAGTAGCAACACACTGAGCATCTTTTAAAAACAGCATAGACAATCATTATAAGAATTGTGGGCTTGTTTTTCTGTATTCCAGGGAGGGTTGATCGACGGATTTGGTGGGCAACTGGTGCAGTGTCCAGAGTGCAACCAAGAAGGGTC
>JAOTOM010001956.1:0-85635 GCA_034440615.1 Ashinkailepas kermadecensis | reverse complement strand
ACTCCGGAGGCACGTCAGTCAATTTTGAACCAACGGCGATTTAGCGCGGTTGTCAGGTCGGACGACAGACCAGAGAACTTCCGTCCGTCCGCTCGGTTCTGCGGGGCAGCCGCGCTCCCTCTCCCACCCAGCCCCCGGATTGGCCGAGTCCCGATGGTTGAGGTCCCCTGCCGCACGGGGCCAGTGGCGGATTGGCCGAGTCCCGATGGTTGAGGTCCCCTGCCGCACGGGGCCAGTGGCGGATTGGCCGAGTCCCGATGGTTGAGGTCCCCTGCCGCACGGGGCCAGTGGCGGATTGGCCGAGTCCCGATGGTTGAGGTCCCCTGCCGCACGGGGCCAGTGGCGGCGGGGGACCAATACGCCTCTTTGGTCCGAATATCCTGGAGGGGCAGGAGGGGCGCATAGGACCTCACGCGGGTCAAGCTGCAAGTGGTGTCGGGTTGGGCCCCGGGCTTTGGTCTGGTGTTTGTTGGCCCGGCCGGCCGAGGTCAAAGGGTGGGCGCCGTCAAATTGTATTGTGTTACAAAAGTAGGCGCAATCCACTTTTACAAGTGGATTACCCATATAAATCACAGTTCCCAAAATGCTAATAATCCCAATGTCCCCTAATACACGACACAGTTTAAAAATAAAGATGTCCATGCAACTGCGCCTCAGTCGACAGTGGGGAGGCGATCTGCCCCCTCGCGCGATTAAAAATCGGTGCGCATACGCTGGAGCTCACGACCGATAGCTTGCTCACTGTAGTGTTTGGCGGCACGGACACGAAATGTCCCAGCACCATGGCCGGTTCTAGTGTGCGGTATGTGTAGCATATGTGACCGGCGAGTACGACACTGCGCAACATCGTGATTAAGCGGAAAGTCACAGAGTGCAGCTGATGTCCCGTCGACGTCACGTAGTACAGAGTGCAGCTGGTGTCCCGTCGACGTCACGTAGTACAGAGTGCAGCTGGTGTCCCGTCGACGTCACGTAGTACAGAGTGCAGCTGGTGTCCCGTCGACGTCACGTAGTACAGAGTGCAGCTGGTGTCCCGTCGACGTCACGTAGTACAGAGTGCAGCTGGTGTCCCGTCGACGTCATGTAGTACAGAGTGCAGCTGGTGTCCCGTCGACGTCACGTAGTACAGAGTGCAGCTGGTGTCCCGTCGGCCTCACGTAGTACAAAGTGCAGCTGGTGTCCCGTCGACGTCATGTAGTACAGAGTGCAGCTGGTGTCCCGTCGGCCTCACGTAGTACAGAGTGCAGCTGGTGTCCCGTCGGCGTCACGTAGTACAGAGTGCAGCTGATGTCCCGTCGACGTCACGTAGTACAAAGTGCAGCTGGTGTCCCGTCGACGTCACGTAGTACAGAGTGCAGCTGGTGTCCCGTCGACGTCATGAGTACAGAGTGCAGCTGGTGTCCCGTCGACGTCACGTAGTACAGAGTGCAGCTGGTGTCCCGTCGGCCTCACGTAGTACAAAGTGCAGCTGGTGTCCCGTCGACGTCATGTAGTACAGAGTGCAGCTGGTGTCCCGTCGGCCTCCGTAGTACAGAGTGCAGCTGGTGTCCCGTCGGCGTCACGTAGTACAGAGTGCAGCTGATGTCCGTCGACGTCACGTAGTACAAAGTGCAGCTGGTGTCCCGTCGACGTCATGTAGTACAGAGTGCAGCTGGTGTCCCGTCGGCCTCCGTAGTACAGAGTGCAGCTGGTGTCCCGTCGACGTCACGTAGTACAGAGTGCAGCTGATGTCCCGTCGACGTCACGTAGTACAAAGTGCAGCTGGTGTCCCGTCGACGTCATGTAGTACAGAGTGCAGCTGGTGTCCCGTCGGCCTCACGTAGTACAGAGTGCAGCTGGTGTCCCGTCGACGTCACGTAGTACAGAGTGCAGCTGATGTCCCGTCGACGTCACGTAGTACAAAGTGCAGCTGGTGTCCCGTCGACGTCATGTAGTACAGAGTGCAGCTGGTGTCCCGTCGGCCTCACGTAGTACAGAGTGCAGCTGGTGTCCCGTCGGCGTCACGTAGTACAAAGTGCAGCTGGTGTCCCGTCGACGTCATGTAGTACAGAGTGCAGCTGGTGTCCCGTCGGCCTCACGTAGTACAGAGTGCAGCTGGTGTCCCGTCGGCCTCACGTAGTACAAAGTGCAGCTGGTGTCCCGTCGACGTCATGTAGTACAGAGTGCAGCTGGTGTCCCGTCGGCCTCACGTAGTACAGAGTGCAGCTGGTGTCCCGTCGGCCTCCGTAGTACAGAGTGCAGCTGGTGTCCCGTCGACGTCACGTAGTACAGAGTGCAGCTGGTGTCCCGTCGACGTCATGTAGTACAGAGTGCAGCTGATTTCCCGTCGGCGTCACGTAGTACAGAGTGCAGCTGGTGTCCCATTGACGTCACGTAGTACAGAGTGCAGCTGGTGTCCCGTCGACGTCACGTAGTACAAAGTGCAGCTGGTGTCCCATTGACGTCACGTAGTACAGGTGCAGCTGGTGTCCCGTCGGCCTCACGTAGTACATAGTGCAGCTGGTGTCCCGTCGACGTCACGTAGTACAGAGTGCAGCTGGTGTCCCGTCGACGTCACGTAGTACAAAGTGCAGCTGGTGTCCCGTCGACGTCACGTAGTACAGAGTGCAGCTGGTGTCCCGTCGACGTCACGTAGTACAGAGTGCAGCTGGTGTCCTGTCGACGTCATGTAGTACAGAGTGCAGCTGGTGCCCCGTCGACGTCGCGTAGTACAGAGTGCAGCTGGTGTCCCGTCGACGTCACGTAGTACAGAGTGCAGCTGGTGTCCCGTCGACGTCACGTAGTACAGAGTGCAGCTGGTGTCCCGTCGACGTCACGTAGTACAGAGTGCAGCTGGTGTCCCGTCGACGTCACGTAGTACAGAGTGCAGCTGGTGTCCCGTTGACGTCACGTAGTACAGAGTGCAGCTGGTGCCCCGTCGACGTCGCGTAGTACAGAGTGCAGCTGCAGACAGGTCAGTATAACAAGCTTGTATGGTGGCGGTCAGCAGTCTCAGTTGTCTGCGTGCAGCGCTAGTTCAGTCGTTTTTAGGTTTTCCGGTTAGGACTCGGACTACAAAATGCACCGCGTGGTACCAGGATCAGTTGAGTGGGAGTGGCGCTGGCATATATTGGACGGCAGAAGCGCACATGGGACGTCACAAGGATATCCACCGGAGCGCGAAACACCTCCCGCGACAATTCATGCTTTACACGTGGCGACCGTAGAGGCATTCCGGGCCTTTTTTCTATACGTGAGCAATGGGCGCTATATGACCTGTGCAGTTGATGCGCCCCTAAACCACAATAACTAACTAACTATACGTGAGCGATGTGCTGGCTCCACGCCAGATTTTCCTCCATGATAATGCCCAGATTTCTCAGTTTGGCTGCGCAGCTCAGGGTTATTCCCACGAAAGAACAGTCGGTTTTGGATCCAGGAGGGCCAGTTGTCGG
Source organism: Ashinkailepas kermadecensis (assembly GCA_034440615.1). NCBI lineage: Eukaryota > Metazoa > Arthropoda > Thecostraca > Neolepadidae > Ashinkailepas > Ashinkailepas kermadecensis. The sequence continues at coordinate 82,201 of JAOTOM010001956.1, read as the reverse complement.
TCACCAACAAGCGTGATCTGTTTTGCATGGGGTCGCTTTCATCCGATGCTATGCTGAAGGAGCCAGTCTATGAGAATGCCAAGTGCATTCCCCATGACCTATGTCATCTCAGTAACACAAGAGCGTTTGCTTATAACAGCAATCTGCGCATCATCCGCATAGCGGACCATGTGTATTTTGAACCCATTGATGTCGGGTGAAATGTATTGTGATAAATCATTCGCGACAAAACGTTCAAGAACAACGGGCTCAAACACCTCGCCTGAAATGTTCTCACGGTGATGTCGAGGGGTGCAGACAGTGTTTTGCTCACGCTGACTCGCTGCTTGTCGCTTTCCAGATAGCTCCTAAACCAGCCGGAACTGATCTGGAGTTGCTGGAGCTTTAGTAACAGTGCATCATGCGTAACAACATCAAACACTTTACTCATGTCAATCAGTGTTAGCAGGCCAATTCCGGATCTCTTCATGCCGAGAAGAAGGTCATCTGTCATGAAAATAAAACCTGGACAGGTTTAGTGGCGCAGGTGGAATCCACGTTGCTGCATGTCAAATAGGTATTTGCGTTCATGTAAGTAGTGACCTGCCTATGGATGATTTTCTAAGCTAGATTGCAAATGACTGTAACGTTGGTGGTTGGATGAAAGTGTGAGAAATTAGACCGGTCACCTGGTTCGTGAAGAAGAACAATGACTCAGTCTTCCCAGGTGGTAGGAGCGTTTTCGGGTGCAATGCTCTACGATCGAAGGAAGTGAGTGTCCGGAGAAGTAATCACCGGGAAAGCAAGTTGTGTGGGTATGCTCAGGAATGTCACCATCGACGTACGACACTTAGTTAGGTATGTGGAGCAATGTTGAACGGCGCTGGTAAGTGTGATAGGCGGGATTTTCAATGCTCCGCTGTTCACTCGTGGAAGACTGACATATAAAAGAGGCCGCTCCTAACGTTAGAAGCCGAAGAGGACGGTGTCTCTCGTTGACAGTCCAACTGAAACAAAGTAGTTGTTCATCTGATCCGCTGTAATGCTCTCCGCTGACGTGGCAGCTCGGCGTTTGAACAGACGACAGTTCGCAGCTGCTGGTGGGTTTTGTTCGACGGTGCTTCCTCGACCCGGTGGACCAGGCCATTCAGAATGTCTCGTCCAAGCCATTGCACGACGGACTGCAACGCTGATGGTTTTGTACTCAGCACTTCCATAGGATCGAGCTGCACTGGTCTGCTTTTTCAGCCTAAAATGCTACTCCATTTTTCTAGAGGCCACGCACTCCATTTGGATGTAAACTGTTGTAGAAATGTATGGGGTTGTGATATTTGTTTTTCTTCAACGATGATTTAAGACCGAAAGATCTGCCTGATGAAAAGCGTTCACATTCCTCATGCTATTCTTATGGGGATTTCCAAGCCCTCGCATTTTTGGGAGGATTCAGAGCAACGGCACCTCCATTACGAAGACAGATGATCTCCAATGGATTTACACAACAGCTGGTTGGGCCTGTCGTGGCCGCTGTACTGATCTTCACTGAGTGAACATCTGCTCTGTGCTAGCGTTGCGATGAATGTATCAGGTAATAATACATGGTCCTCTGACTCACGCATGCTGCTGTTGCTGTAATATAATTCTGATATTGAATTTCCATTTCCCAGGACAGTGTTTGGAGATGTAATGTGATCAACCGACGTCATCAAGATGCATCCATAATTCAGCCTTGGAAGTCATCGGTAAGGCTACCGCAGACTGCATGATATTGGCATGCCTTCGAGGAGCAAACAAAGCGACGGAAAGAAGAGCTGCCATGGTCGTCGCGACCCTAAGGCTCTGGAGAAGGGTCAGCAAACACTGGACATGTTCATGGCGAGGAACGGAAAATCGCTGACACCCTCACTGTGCCCGTGCTGCGGGATGGGTTTCGACTTGTCGCTTATTAGAGCGCATATGAGAGCTTGCGCCAATCCCGGGGTCAAACCGGCAACCGGGGACACAGATGTTGAAATAATTAAGGAGGTGCGTTCCCCGCTGGCGCTTGTCGCTCCAACACACCGATCCGTGAACAGTGCCACCCCAGGGTCAACTCCAGCCGGGAGAAGAGGCCGTGCTGGGTCATCTTCAACCAGGGGAAGAGGTCGTGCTGGGCCACCTCTAGCCAGGGGAAGAGGCCGTCCTAGGTCATCTCCATGGAGGGGAAGAGGACGTGTTGGACCATCTCCAGCCGAGGGAAGATGCCGTGCTGGGCCATCTCCGGCCGGGAGCAGCGTCCGTTCTGGATCACCTCCGGCCGGGAGCAGCGTCCGTTCTGGATCACCTCCGGCCGGGAGCAGCGTCCGTTCTGGATCACCTCCGGCCGGGAGCAGCGTCCGTTCTGGATCGCCTCCGGCCGGGGACAGCTGCTGGAGCCCGCGCATCTTACCTGGTTCAGTGGAGTCGCTCGTGTCGGGCGACAGTGCCGACACGGTTCGAGCCGTGGGGTCACCGTCCACCGTTAGGCGGCACCTGTTCCCACCTGTTGCCATGCTCTGCGAGACCGTGTTCTCTGGCGAGTCGTCATCGCAGGGCGCCACATGTCCACGCACGCCACAAGTAGATGCCGACCACCACAACCTGGACGAGCTGATGGAACATGAGTTCAGCCGGGAGATGTCCGACACCCTCGTGGTGGCCTCTCCCCAGAAGAACACCACGCCCTACTACCTGGTCAACTTCCGCTTCATCCTGGAGTCGGTGCTCAGCGACCCGCTACACGCCGGTCTACTGGACGTCGACGACACCGACGTCATCCGCTGCTTCAATGGGCTGTCGGAGCCGGCGCAGATGCTGTACGTGCGCCTGTTCCAGCGCAAGCACGCCTGGATCCGGGCCGAGCGCATGCAGTACCCGGAGGTAGCCGAGCCGGCTGGACTGGAGCGGCTGCTGCACCAGCTAGTGGACGCCGGCCTGCTGGACAGCCAGCGCCAGCTGACCTCGGCCGCCGAGCTGGCCCAGCAGCTGCCGGCCGCCCAGCTGCGCCAGCTGTGTGAGCAGCTGCGGCTGTCGGCCGCCGGCCGCCGGGACGAGCTGCTGGCGCGCCTGTCGGACCACTGCCGCTGCCATCGCGGTCTGTTCGGCGCCACGTCCGCCGCTCAGGTGGCGGCCGCACGCGCTCGCGCCCTGCTCGGCACGTGCGTGTGCGTGACGTCGTCAGCGCGGCGTGTCCTGCTGCGCGTGCTCAGCCTGTTCTGCCTGCCGCAGTACGAGGACGACGAGGACACGTGCGCGCAGCTGTTGCGGCTGCTGCTGGCCAGTCTGGGCCGGGTGGTGTACCCGCCGGCGGTGGTGCGGCGTCAGACGGCCGTGTTCGGCTGCCGCCAACACCTGCTGCGCTACGAGGAGGCCAGTCAGCTGGAGAGCCGACTGCGCGCCTCCATGGCCGACAAACAGTGGCAGCAGGCGCACCAGGCCTGTCTGGACGCACACGGCATGTGGTGCCGTCTGCAGCACGATGCCCACACGCTGGCGTTCGACGAGGCGCTGCCGCCGTTCTTGCGCAAGTTCACAGCCGCCTCCATCGTGACGTACGTTCGCACCAAGAGTGTGGAGGTGCTGCAGCGGCGTAAGGTGAGGCGGTGGCTCCGGTGTATAGTGTGCAGTTGGGTGCATGGTGAAAATACCCTTTCTCAAAGAAAAAAGTAATGCAATATATTTATGGGGAGAGCACTAAAAAAATATCACAGCAGGACAAATCTGGTTTACAAACACTTGGAGCTTCGTCAGCCAACCCGAAAATTGTATCTCGCACAATGGGCGACGGTAGTGCCGTAACGCGGAAAATGGTGAACTTGCCACTCCGCTGAGGGTTTGCGTTCCAAATTGGCTGCGGTAAAAGCTATGCATTGTCTTTAAGCATTTAAAATGTTGATTTGAGAACTGACAATGTATGTAGAAATTCTTAATCGCACGATCATTGAATAGTAGAAGTGCTTTCTTTAAGATTATCTGATACCGTTTTTATCACATAGGTCTCTCTCTCTCTCTCTATCTCTATCTATCTCTATCTTTCTCTTATCTATCTCTATACCTATTTTCTCTATCACTATCCCTATCTCTATCTCACGAGCCAGCAAGGATACCATTGTTTGATCTACGGTGCCCCTGATGGCTTCATAGCTCAGCGCTGATCCTCGCTGACACTCCTTCATATAATATTGTGTTTGTCCCGTTCCTCCGGTCTTGTGCTGACGGACACCAGACACCGTGACTTACCTCAGATAGCGAGTGCTGAGGAAGCGCGGGTGGGGTGGGGGGTGGGGGGAACAGTCGGCTCACTGCTCGGTGTTCACTGGCACTGGCATCAGTTGCGGATTAGACTGATCAGTGTGAACTGTGAATCACTGATCCTTAAAGTTGTAGGATGGAAACAATATAATGGACCGGCCACTTCATGCTCGGAGAACCAAGCAGCCCACACAAAACAAAACTACGGACGAACCAACATGCGGAATATCTACGGTTTTTGTAGGGTACGATTATGATTAGGGTACGACATATATGGGATATAGTGAAGAAATGGGGAATACCACCCAACAGCCTGAATAGCGTTGACAGGAAGGTCAAAATCTGGCATGGCAGATAAAAAAGATAGCTAAGCCACCAGCTAGCGATAGAGAATCGGAGCACTCTGAATCGACTGAAGGTTGGCGCAATATAACCATAGGTGTGGACGTGCACTATAGCCCAAATAGCTAAGAATCAACAAAGGGATTTGTTGTTTGTGTTTTGTGTTAAATTGGTTGACGTTGCAATGTGCAGGTGTATTGTTTTGGGCGGGTGTCAGTGCCTGAGGAGTGCCGAAGTGCCGCCTCCAGAAATCCCTTTCTTGGAAGGACGGCGTGGCGATCGGCAGATCGGCAGATGGTACAGTCGTCCTAAACGGAACTAGGCGAAGATATAGATGTCAGCAGAGACTAAGCGAGAGGCAGCGGGCCTGCGAGCCACCCAGAGTTAGTCGCCGGACACAGCCAGCACCTTGTCGAGGCTGACACCGGCACACCACTTGACGAGTCGCCACCACTTCGACGTCAACGTCGTCAGCCTTCACTTCGACCCGCCTCTCCAGCTCAACATGGATGACCTGACGCAAACGGGACGGGCAGCCGTCCGCTTTGGAGTTTCCAATCAGCTGCTACCGCCATTCGAAGTGATTCTCAACTGGATAGGGGACGCGTGACAACAGAGAGTGCATACGTTGTCGATCCGATAAAAAAAAATATTGCGAACGTGGTACGCCGTCCGGCACCAAGAGGCTACACGGCTTGTAGTTCGACTGCAAACAAGACATGATAAAGACATCAAGACATTAATTAAGGGATAGAACGCCCGCTTTCAAGTTTTCGAGAGGAACATGTGGTGGTGCTAACTGAGCCCGGTTCTGGAGGTATCACTTACTTCACATTGCAACGGGGGAAAGCGTGTGATCACTTGGGTGAACTATTCAACATTTGCAATTCAATACAGCGCAAACATTATCGTGGCCCGGCACAGGGCCACCCCGCAGTTGACGGACCTGTCTGATGTACAGTACCCTACCACCCGTCTGCTGACGGACCTGTCTGATGTACAGTACCCTACCACCCGTCTGCTGACTGACCTGTCTGATGTACAGTACCCTACCACCCGTCTGCTGACTGACCTGTCTGACGTACAGTACCCTACCACCCGTCTGCTGACGGACCTGTCTGATGTACAGTACCCTACCACCCGTCTGCTGACTGACCTGTCTGATGTACAGTACCCTACCACCCGTCTGCTGACGGACCTGTCTGATGTACAGTACCCTACCACCCGTCTGTTGACGGACCTGTCTGATGTACAGTACCCTACCACCCGTCTGTTGACGGACCTGTCTGATGTACGGTACCCTACCACCCGTCTGTTGACGGACCTGTCTGATGTACAGTACCCTACCACCCGTCTGTTGACGGACCTGTCTGATGTACGGTACCCTACCACCCGTCTGTTGACGGACCTGTCTGATGTACAGTACCCTACCACCCGTCTGTTGACGGACCTGTCTGATGTACAGTACCCTACCACCCGTCTGATGTACAGTACCCTACCACCCGTCTGATGTACAGTACCCTACCACCCTCTGACCTGTCTGATGTACAGTACCCTACCACCCGTCTGTTGACCGCCTACCACCCGTCTGATGTACGGTACCCTACCACCCGTCTGTTGACGGACCTGTCTGATGTACAGTACCCTACCACCCGTCTGTTGACGGACCTGTCTGATGTACGGTACCCTACCACCCGTCTGTTGACGGACCTGTCTGATGTACAGTACCCTACCACCCGTCTGTTGACGGACCTGTCTGATGTACAGTACCCTACCACCCGTCTGCTGACGGACCTGTCTGATGTACAGTACCCTACCACCCGTCTGTTGACGGACCTGTCTGATGTACAGTACCCTACCACCCGTCTGTTGACGGACCTGTCTGATGTACAGTACCCTACCACCCGTCTGTTGACGGACCTGTCTGATGTACGGTACCCTACCACCCGTCTGATGTACAGTACCCTACCACCCGTCTGATGTACGGCCCACCACCCGTCTGTTGACGGCCTGTCTGATGTACAGTACCCTACCACCCGTCTGTTGACGGACCTGTCTGATGTACAGTACCCTACCACCCGTCTGTTGACTGACCTGTCTGATGTACAGTACCCTACCACCCGTCTGTTGACGGACCTTCTGACGGACCTGTCTGATGTACAGTACCCTACCACCCGTCTGTTGACGGACCTGTCTGATGTACAGTACCCTACCACCCGTCTGTTGACGGACCTGTCTGATGTACAGTACCCTACCACCCGTCTGTTGACGGACCTGTCTGATGTACAGTACCCTACCACCCGTCTGTTGACGGACCTGTCTGATGTACGGTACCCTACCACCCGTCTGATGTACGGTACCCTACCACCCGTCTGTTGACGGACCTGTCTGATGTACAGTACCCTACCACCCGTCTGTTGACGGACCTGTCTGATGTACAGTACCCTACCACCCGTCTGTTGACGGACCTGTCTGATGTACAGTACCCTACCACCCGTCTGTTGACTGACCTGTCTGATGTACAGTACCCTACCACCCGTCTGTTGTACAGTACCCTACCACCCGTCTGTTGTACAGTACCCTACCACCCGTCTGATGTACAGTACCCTACCACCCGTCTGATGTACAGTACCCTACCACCCGTCTGTTGACGGACCTGTCTGATGTACAGTACCCTACCACCCGTCTGTTGACGGACCTGTCTGATGTACGGTACCCTACCACCCGTCTGTTGACGGACCTGTACCTGTCTGATGTACAGTACCCTACCACCCGTCTGATGTACAGTACCCTACCACCCGTCTGATGTCTGTTACGGACCTGTCTGATGTACAGTACCCTACCACCCGTCTGTTGACGGACCTGTCTGATGTACAGTACCCTACCACCCGTCTGTTGACGGACCTGTCTGATGTACGGTACCCTACCACCCGTCTGTTGACTGACCTGTCTGATGTACAGTACCCTACCACCCGTCTGTTGTACAGTACCCTACCACCCGTCTGATGTACAGTACCCTACCACCCGTCTGTTGACGGACCTGTCTGATGTACGGTACCCTACCACCCGTCTGTTGACGGACCTGTCTGATGTACGGTACCCTACCACCCGTCTGTTGACGACCTTCTGATGTACGGTACCCTACCACCCGTCTGTTGACGGACCTGTCTGATGTACGGTACCCTACCACCCGTCTGTTGACGGACCTGTCTGATGTACGGTACCCTACCACCCGTCTGTTGACGGACCTGTCTGATGTACGGTACCCTACCACCCGTCTGTTGACTGATGTACGGTTACCCTACCACCCGTCTGTTGACGGACCTGTCTGATGTACGGTACCCTACCACCCGTCTGACGTCTTGACGGACCTGTCTGATGTACGGTACCCTACCACCCGTCTGTTGACGGACCTGTCTGATGTACAGTACCCTACCACCCGTCTGTTGACGGACCCGTCTGATGTACAGTACCCTACCACCCGTCTGTTGACGGACCTGTCTGATGTACAGTACCCTACCACCCGTTATAGTACCCTACCACCCGTCTGTGCCCGTCTGATGTACAGTACCCTACCACCCGTCTGCTATGTACAGTACCCTACCACCCGTCTGCTGACTGACCTGTCTGATGTACAGTACCCTACCACCCGTCTGTTGACGGACCTGTCTGACGTACAGTACCCTACCACCACGTCTGTTGACGGACCTGTCTTGATGTACAGTACCCTACCACCCGTCTGTTGACGGACCTGTCTGATGTACAGTACCCTACCACCCGTCTGTTGACGGACCTGTCTGATGTACAGTACCCTACCACCCGTCTGTTGACGGACCTGTCTGATGTACAGTACCCTACCGCCCGGCTGTTGACGGACCTGTCTGATGTACAGTACCCTACCACCCGTCTGATGTACAGTACCCTACCGCCCGGCTGTTGACGGACCTGTCTGATGTACAGTACCCTAACACCCGTCTGACGTACAGTACCCTACCACTCGTCTGATGTACAGTACCCTACCATTCGTCTAATGTACAGTACCCTACCCCCGTCTGACGCGCGGTATGGTGCCCGGTGCAGGACCACTCGGGTGCCGTGGAGGTGCTGCGGGACCTGCTGTCGCAGACCACCTATCTGGCCGACTACCGCGGCCTCTGGTGGGACCGGCTGGCACTCACTCTGCAGCAACACCTGCGCCGGCCAGCAGAGGCGCTGGTCGCCGTGCTGGACGGACTGGATGACCAACAGGTGGGGCTTGGCGTGGCTTGCAGGGCCGCCGGCACACCTGAAGTGTTCACGCACGGACAGTTGTATTCCAGCCGCAACCTACGTTATTGCTGGTCACCGGGAAGAATGTAAACGCGGTACCTTTGCACCATGGAGGCTTTTTGTTTTTTTTAGGCATTCCGGTAAGCCATTTAGGGACTTGACAGACGTTATTATTGCTAGTTAATTTTGAAACAGGATATGCCTAAGCTGGTAAATGTCTGAGGCACGGTTATCTGCGCTTCAGTAATATTTTCAGTATTATGCGTAATTACAACTGGGTGTCCGTGGCGGTGGCTATGGTAGCGAGTGCCGTGGTCTGACTGCCTTCCAAGCCCACCTGCCAAGTGTCCCGACGAGCCGGCTTCCTGGTGCTCGCTTGCGCGTAAAACTGCGATTTTATATTTTAGCCTCAATTCGCTTGGGTCTCAAGTGAAGCACAACTCGCTTGGGTATGGTTTTGCTTACCTTCTATCTCCAAATCTCACCTCCCTCGAAGTCCCTATACCCTCCCCATCCTTGTTGACGTTTTCAATCCGGTCTGGTACTGTCTGGCGAGATTTGGCAGACCACGGCAGGGTCCATGTTGAGGCCTGGACTGTTCTTGAGGTGCGTGCAGCAGCAATGTTGAGGTGTGAGACAGTGTTGTGCCACTTCGATGGGATGTGTTGAAGTGTGGTCAGTGTTGAGGAGCGGTGCTGAATCGTGGTCCGTGATGAGGGAACCGTGTTGAGAGGCGGACCGTGGTGAGGGGCCGTGCTGAGGTGCGGACCGTGTTGAGAGGCCGTGCTGAGGTGCGGACCGTGTTGAGAGGCCCTGCTGAGGTGCGGACCGTGTTGAGAGGCCCTGCTGAGGTGCGGACCGTGGTGAGAGGCCGTGATGAGGTGCTGACCGTGTTGAGGGGCTGTGCTGAGGTGCGGACTGTGGTGGGAGGCCGTGCTGAGATGCTGACCGTGTTGAGAGGCCGTGCTGAGGTGCAGAACGTATTGATGCGCGGACCGTGTTGAGAGGTCGTGCTGAAGTGCGGACCGTGTTGAGGGACCCGTGCTGAGATGCGGATCGTGTCGTGATGTACTGAGGTGCGGACCGTGGTGAGAGGCCATGCTGAGAGCAGGGTCATGTTGAAGTGTATGGCGTGCTCAGAGGCCGTGTTAAAGTGCGGACCGTGTTGAAGTATGGTGTCTGTTGATGGGCTGTGTTGAGGAGTGGATTGTGTTGAGGAGTCGGGTGTGTTGAGGTGTAGGGTGTGCTTAGTGTTGAGGTGTGGTCCGTGTTGAGGTGTGGGGTGTGCTAAGGGGCCGTGTTGAGATGTGGGGTGTGCTGAGTTGTGGTTCGTGTTGAGGTGTGGGGTGTGCTGAGTTGTGGTTCGTGTTGAGGTGTGTGGTGTGCTGAGGAACCGTGTTGAGATGTGGGCTGTGTGTCGCTACTCTTCGCCCGCGACCAATCGGCGTGAGAGATTGGCGACGCTACATGACAGAACGTTCGACGTGTCGTAAAACCAATAACCAACCGATATGTGGGCTGTGTGGGGTGTGCTAAGGGGCCGTGTTGAGGTATGGTTCGTGTTGAGGTGTGGTCCGTGTTGAGGTGTGGTTCGTGTTGGGGTGTGGTCCGTGTTCAGGTGTGGTCCGTGTTGAGGTGTGGTTCGTGTTGGGGTGTGGTCCGTGTTGAGGTGTGGTCCGTGTTGAGGTGTGGTCCGTGTTGAGGTGTGGTCCGTGTTGAGGTGTGGTCCGTGTTCAGGTGTGGTCCGTGTCGAGGTGTGGTCCGTGTTGAGGTGTGGCCCGTATTGAGGTGTGGTCCGTGTTGAGGTGTGGTCCGTGTTGAGGTGTGGTCCGTGTCGAGGTGTGGTCCGTGTCGAGGTGTGGTCAGTGTTCAGGTGTGGTCCGTGTTGAGGTGTGGCCCGTATTGAGGTGTAGTCCGTGTTGAGGTGTGGTCCGTGTTTAGGTGTGGTCCGTGTTGAGGTGTGGATCCGTGTCGAGGTGTGGTCAGTGTCGAGGTGTGGTCAATGTTGAGGTGTGGTCCGTGTTGAGGTGTGGTCCGTGTTGAGGTGTGGTCTGTGTTGAGGTGTGGTCTGTGTCGTGGTGTGGTCCGTGTTGAGGTGTGGTCCGTGTTGGGGTGTGGTCCGTGTTGAGGTGTGGTCTGTGTCGTGGTGTGGTCTGTGTTGAGGTGTGGTCCGTGTTGAGGTGTGGTCTGTGTCGTGGTGTGGTCCGTGTTGAGGTGTGGTCTGTGTTTAGGTGTGGTCTGTGTTGAGGTGTGGTCCGTGTCGTGGTGTGGTCCGTGTCGAGGTGTGGTCCGTGTTGAGGTGTGGTCCGTGTCGAGGTGTGGTCAGTGTTGAGGTGTGGTCCGTGTCGGCCAGGTACGCGGCGGTCGCCGGCTGGCTCTGGAGCAGCGCGCCGTCCGTCTGAAGCACCGTCTGCCGGGGCCCGTGGTGCAGCCGGACTCTCTGCCCAGCGTCACCGTGCAGGCGCGCTGCCTGCCAAACGACGTGCCCGGCCTGAAGAAGGTTCGTCCGATCCGCCACTACCATACTACCTTCAACAATTCGTCCTTGTGGGGCGTGGTCGAAGCGCCCTAAAACCCAAATAACTAACTCCTTGCCGGACATGCTTCTCGTCTGCAAAAATTCAAACGTTCAGTTTGTCTCGGATGTCGCCGATTGCGAACTTCTGCGGCTCTCTTTTGGACCTGTCGGCATGTGAGCCAATCAGCCTATGGTGAGCACGTCATACCATTGTCAGACCCCTAACGGGCTGTGATACTTGCCAGCTCTGGCTTGGTGGCTTAGATGGAATATTGTGGGGTTTTGATGGCGTCGTACTTTAGCTCGCATCATTTCTCTATTGCCCATTGTGAGCAGCTATTCTACATTTCTGACTCGAGATTAGACGGTAATAGCCATGTAGCTAAACTCAATACACATTCAAAGGTCTTTAAAGATTCCACATGTCACCATTTCTCCGCAATAGTGTCATTAGTCTCAACTGCTGTATGCATGATGCAGGCTGGATTTCCAATTCACCGGTTTCACAAATATAGGCTATGTATCGTTGATTATGGTCTTTTACCATCGGACCTATGTCAATTAGATCTAATTGCGTGGGTGCAATTTCTCTTGGTGAATAAGTCAGCAAGTTTATCATGGTGTTCTATGTCAGTGTAGTGTCACCAGAGCTTGTACACGGGTGCTTCCACCTGGTGACACACACGCACACTTCAGGTGTTCCTGGTTGCCAGCGGAGACGCTGGCGACGAGTCTGTGTGCACGGTGGAAGAGGTGGCACTGGCGCACTACTCGGCCGCCGGCTACCCGGAGGGCCTGCACGGGGAGGCGGCGCCCACCACCACACTGTTCGCGCTGCTCTTCTGGGACCTGCTGTACGAGGCGGACGTGGCGGACAGTTTCCGCTGTCAGTTTCAGGTATGAGTGGCTCTGTTGCACATGGGCTGGGTAATTACCAGGTGGGTCCGGGTCCGTCGGGGTCCAGACTAACTGGGGTGGTAAGTAGCTTGGTCCGTCAGGGTCCAGACTGGCTGGGGTGGTCAGAAGTCTGGTCCGTCAGGGTCCAGGTTGGCTGGGACGATAAGTAGCCTAGTCCGTCAGGGTTCAGAATGGCTTGGATGGTAAGCAGCCAGTTCCAGACTGAGTTGACGGTGTATCTTGCACTCTGAAATTGGGACAGGACATTTTGTATGTCCTGTCAAAACATACAAAATGTGTTGACCATGCAAAACATAATTGTGTATTATCCTTGACATCTTGGTTGGCAATATATATGGTAGCTAGGGTAAATAATTATGGGTTATAATTCATGAATACCACACTTGCATATAAGGTAATGTGTACACCAGATGTAGGCACCATTTCCTTCTAGTTTTTTCTTCAATACATTGACTTCAGGCGTGCAGGGTCGCCGGAATACAGTGCAGAGAACAGCCTCAATGCAGTACCCTGATACAGCCGCTCAGTACGATGCCGTTATGCAGTGTATTCTGCAGTACCCTGATACAGTCGCTCAGTACGATGCCGTTATGCAGTGTATTCTGCAGTACCCTGATGCAGTCCTTTAGTATGGTACCATGATGCAATGTCTTGTGCAGTATCCTGATGCAGTTCCTCAGTATGGTACTGTGATGCAGTGCATTCTGCAATATCCTGATGCAGTTCCTCAGTATGGTACTGCGATGCAATGTCTTGTGCAGTATCTTGATACAATGCCTCAGTACGGTATCATAATGCTGTCTTGTGCAGTACCATGATGCAGTACTTCAGTATGGTACCCTGACACAGTGACTTGTGCAGTACCCTGATGCAGCACTTCAGTATGGTACCCTGACAGTGACTTGTGCAGTACCTTGATGCAGCAGTATGGTACCTGGCAGTACTGTGCAGTACCGATCGCCTTAGTATGCCGACACAGTGACCTTGTGCAGTACCTTGATGCAGTGTCTCAGTACAGTGCTGTGATGCAGTGTCCTGTGCAGTACCCTGAGGAGTTCCCCAGTACGGTGCCGTGATGCGGTGTGTTGTGCAGTACCCTGATACAGCTCCTCAGTACGGTACCGTGATGCGGTGTGTTGTGCAGTACCCCGATACAGCTCCTCAGTACGGTACCGTGATGCGGTGTGTTGTGCAGTACCCCGATACAGCTCCTCAGTACGGTACCGTGATGCGGTGTGTTGTGCAGTACCCCGATACAGCTCCTCAGTACGGTACCGTGATGCGGTGTTTTGTGCAGTACCCCGATACAGCTCCTCAGTACGGTACCGTGGTGCAGCGCTCCAATACGGCGCCCGAATGTATTGCCATAGTTTGGTGCTGTGATGCAGCATCCCAGTACAAAATCCTGATGTGGTAGCCCTGTATGGTTTCGTGATACAGTGCTCTTGTACAGTACCCTGATGCAGTGTCTTAGTACAGTACCATGTTGCAGTACCTTAGTACAGTACCCTGATGCAGTGTCTTAGTACAGTACCCTGATGCAGTGTCTTAGTACAGTACCATGTTGCAGTACCTTAGTACAGTACCCTGATGCAGTGTTTTAGTACAGTACCTGACAGTTTAGTCAGTACCCTGATGCAGTATTTAGTGCAGTACCCTGATGCAGTGTTTAGTACAGTACCATGCTTGCAGTACCCCAGTACCCTGATGCAGTGTCTTAGTACAGTACCATGATGCAGTATCTTAGTACAGTACTGTGATGTACCTTAGTACAGTACCCTGACAAAGTGCCATAGTACAGTACCCTGGTGTAGTGTCTTAGTACAGTACCCTGATGCAGTGTCTTAGTGCAGTACCCTGATGCAGTTCTTATAAACAAAGTGTCATAGTAAGTCCGGTGCAGCATCTTAGTATAGTACCGTGATGCAATATCTTAGTATAGTACCGTGATGCAATATCTTTGTACAGTACCCTGATGCAGTGTCTTAGTACAGTACCCTGATGCAGTGTCTTAGTGCAGTACCCTGATGCAGTGTCTTAGTACAGTACCCTGATGCAGTGTCTTAGTACAGTACCGAGATGCAGTACCTTAGTACAGTACCCTAACACAGTGTCATAGTAAGTACCCTGGTGCAGCATCTTAGTATAGTACCGTGATGCAGTATCTTAGTATAGTACCGTGATGCAGTATCTTTGTACAGTACCCTGATGCAGTGTCTTAGTACAGTACCCTGATGCAGTGTCTTAGTACGGTACCCTGATGCAGTGTCTTAGTGCAGTACCCTGATGTGGTGTCTTAGTACAGTAGCCTTTTCACGAAAAAAAATTGCTGAGTCATGCAGACGCAGTTTTAAGACAATTGCGTACATATCACTGTTACCGCTTTTTGTGTTTTGAGAGGCACCTATTTTTTTACACCGATATCAACGATAACGATACGATGGGCGCTGCATGACCTCTGTAGTCGATGTGCCCCTAAACCCCAATAACTAACTAACGATAACGATACAAACACCATGCTATAAACTGGTATTGTATAACATGGCGCATCATAGGTAATCCCTTTACCTGGAATTGCGGTACGGGATGTTCGTTATCACGATCCCGGATCCGTTATGGCGAGCACAAGCATGATACTTGTAAACGGGATACAGTTAGAAACGAGGAATGAAGATTTCATGAACACTCATCATGCAGCACGATGTCGATGCTCCTTTCGGAAGGATGTCGATTCAGTGTTCAGTAAGTGGTATGTTCCACCCTATTTCACGAGTATTGTACAGCTGTAGTGCGGTACCGTGATGCAGTGTCTCGATCTGACACGTCTGGCCGGCAGTCGATGCCGCTGGACCTGAACTCTGACGCCTTCTACGGTCGGCGCGGAGCGGCCGTGGACGCGCGCCTGGCGCAGCTGTCGGCCGGCACCCTGGCAGAGGCGGCCCACCGTCTGACAGCCACCTGGCAGCAGCACCACGGCTGCCTCTCGCTGGCCACCTGGGACGTGTTCAGAGACGTGGAGCAGGCCCAGTCGCTGCTGCGCTGTCTGGGCCTGCAGCTGGTCTGCGCCATCTGCCGACGTCTGGCCACCCTGTACCGGTCAGTGCCATCTGCCGACGTCTGGCCACCCTGTACCGGTCAGTGCCATCTGCCGACGTCTGGCCACCCTGTACCGGTCAGTGCCATCTGCCGACGTCTGGCCACCCTGTACCGGTCAGTGCTGACCCGCCCGGCACAGGATGACACGTGGGGCGCCTCACATGTGGCCGATCCCATGTGTACACAGAGTACACAGAGGCAGCGCCCACTGTCTGTCACATTGTCGGTACGATGGGCTGGATACCCCATCGACTGCCTGTGTCGGCGAATGGCTTGCTGAAGTCCCAGATTCAGGCTGACCTGGCTGCGGACCTCAGTCAGCGGCGTACACCTGACTTGACCTAACCTGATCTGACATGACGCCTTACATCCCACCCACCGAGCAGGACTACTGTGCCGCAGACTGATGGCCGTCTTTCGTCCTGGATCATGCACCACGTGTTCACTGTAGGGCGGGTCCACCTAACCGGGTTTCAAAATATGAATGAATTCGCGTGGCGTGGTGAAGTACATATACCATATATTGGGAATTTTAAAGCATATTTATAATACCCGCTCCGAACTCGCACTAACAGCGCAGCTATACAGCTCCCCCTGCCGCCCGGTAGGGCTTCATGCTAAATAGGATGTGGTGGATTTTGCATTTGAGTGTTCATTTTCTTTGGATAATATTACCCAAAACCAAAGCAATGTCATACGAACAATGTGGATAATGCATGCACAGATAAGATGGTAAACGAAAAAAGGATGTCTTGGGAAAAAAGGAACTGCGAAGGGAATGAGAAGGTATAACTTTAGCGAAGCACGGTCATTGGGGCTAAGGTATTTTAACATACTAATCACACTCAAAACATGTATTTTGTGCTGTCTTAACCTGCAAACCTGTTTAGCGACTTGCGTATATTGCATGCGGTGAAAGATACCTGGGCATCGTGTTAAGGTGAATGAATGAAGACCTCAATGCCGTTCGCACTCCGGAATCGCTGTTTTTATAAACCGGAGGGATATTAAGAGTTGCTTTACGCTAGAGATTAAGCAATGCAGCAGCGTAGCGCAGTAGTTTTGGACCCCCTCTTTTCAATGCATTTAGCTCCCATGTGTACAGACTCGTCGAGTCCTGGAACTGGACGGGTCCGGTCATGGACGCCCCGGGGCGGAAACGGTCTGCGCCTGCCGGCGTGCTGACCTCAGCAGGGGATGCCACCGCCCCGGCCGAAATTGACCAATCATGATTTACCAGGTAGAGCAGTCAGCCCTCGCTGGCGGGCAGCCCCCCCTCCCGGTCGTAGAGTCGTTCCGGAACTGTGCTCGAGGGTGGATGTACGTGGGAGGCTGAGGTAAGCGAACCGCTCGGTTGGACAGTTGTCCGTCGCTGTCAGTCGTGATTGCCTGTTGAGTTGTAGGTACGGACTTGGATTATTTTTGGTATCGCTGTCGAACTCTTGAAGCAGTTGAATAAGTTGTCACCATTTGGTTTGCTAATCAGCCCGACCAATATAAGGACCCCAACAGCTGGTGACTTTGAAGAACAGCTCTTGGATTGAGAATTAGCGATGGAGAGAAGCTGATTAATCTAGAACCAGTTATCGTACAAACGAGGAAAATCTAGACTATCATTGCAAGGCAAACAGAGATTTGCCTACAGCAGACATTTAACGCGATGTGGGATGACAATTTCAGTATTGCTTGTTGCATTTTTTTTTGTTCTGCGATGACCTGTCCTGCAGTGTTCAGTTGAACCCAGTCAGCGGCTTACACTTGGCCTGGCATCATACGTCCCACTGACTGAGAGGACTACTGCCCATCTTACGTCCCACTGACTGAGAGGACTACTGCCCATCTTACGTCCCACTGACTGAGAGGACTACTGCCCATCTTACGTCCCACTGACTGAGAGGACTACTGCCCATCTTACGTCCCACTGACTGAGAGGACTACTGCCCGTGGCGGGAGCCGGCGGCCGACTTCTGCCCCGTGGCCGGTGGCCGACTCCTGCCCCGGGGGCCGGTGGCCGACTCCTGCCCCGGGGCCGGTGGCCGACTCCTGCCCCCGGGGCCGGTGGCCGACTCCTGCCACGGGGGCCGGTGGCCGACTTCTGCCCCGAGGTCTGCACCACCTGTTCAGCTGACCAATATCAGTGATCTACACCTAAGCTGACCTGACGACTCGCCTCGCCAGGTTCACCCGAAGCGGCTTCCCGGACCTGGTGGTGTGGAACCCGGAGGCGGGCACCTCGCGCATCGTCGAGGTCAAGGGTCCCGGCGACCGACTGTCCACCAAGCAGCAGCTGTGGCTCGACTACCTCAACAGACACGGCGGCTGTGCCGAGGTGTGCTACGTGCGCGCCACGGGTGCCCGCCGGCCGGCCCGGTGTGACCGCAGTAGTGCCGTGACGTCGGCACCAGCTGCCGGCAGCCACTCTGGAGCCACCAGCCACTCTGGAACCACCTCGGAGACTGGTAGCGGTGGCCGTGGCAGCAGGGGCGGCCGCAGCACCAGCCGGCGGCCGCGTGTCAAAGGGTCGCGGCCAGCCCGGCCCACCGACGGTCAGGCTGGCCTGTCGGACGACGATTTTGAGTGAAGCTTATCAGCGGCCTCGACACGGCACGGCTGTGTCATCAGGCACCGGTCACGGGTGTCACTTTATGGAGTTGGTTGGGAGGCAAATGACCTGGATGGCCAAAGCTTCCCCGAAAACCATTTGTCTGGTGTGCGCCTATAGGCCCAATGGTTAAGCTTCAGCCTGATTGGGGGGGGGGGAATCGATGAGGCCAGTGGCCCCATAGCATATTCAACGTGACACCCCTGGTGCCGATAGCATTTATTTTGGATTTTGATGCGCCCACAATGCCCACAATGGTGGTCATGGCGGTGTCGTATGTACCTGATCAGTCCAAGGATGGTGCGTTCATGTGGCAGCGTGTTTATACTCGTCTGTCATGGTGCTGTCAGATGACAGCGTGTTTATACTCGTCTGTCATGGTGCGGTCAGATGACAGCGTGTTTATACTCGTCTGTCATGGTGCTGTCAGATGACAGCGTGTTTATACTCGTCTGTCATGGTGCGGTCAGATGACAGCGTGTTTATACTCGTCTGCCATGGTGCTGTCAGATGACAGCGTGTTTATACTCGTCTGCCATGGTGCTGTCAGATGACAGCGTGTTTATACTCGTATGTCATGGCGCTGTCAGATAACAGCGTGTTTATACTCGTCTGCCATGGTGCTGTCAGATGACAGCGTGTTTATACTCGTCTGCCATGGTGCTGTCAGATGACAGCGTGTTTATACTCGTCTGCCATGGTGCTGTCAGATGACAGCGTGCTTATACTCGTCTGCCATGGTGCTGTCAGATGACAGCGTGCTTATACTCGTCTGCCATGGTGCTGTCAGATGACAGCGTGTTTATACTCGTCTGCCATGGTGCTGTCAGATGACAGCGTGCTTATACTCGTCTGGCATGCAGGCGGTGTGGCATTATGCCGAGTGGGCGCTACATGATCTATCATGGTCGATGCGCCCTAAAACCCTAGTCACACACACACACGGCATTATGCCGAGGAGTGAACGGTACGCGCCTATGCATGTGGCCAGCCGCCTCTTCAGTTGATGCACAACGTTCGCTGCTTTCAGTGATGGCTTGGTGGGCCAAGTTACGTCCACGAAGCGCGAACTGTTCAGCCGTCTTGGCATGCAGCGACATGAATGCGTGGTGTTAAAATTGGGACACATTGCGGAAGTCGAGCGTGTCAATGGAAGCGCCGACGCGTGCGCCCGTCACGAGTCGGCTATTCCCCGGAGGTCAACACGTGCGCCCGTCAGGAGTCGGCTATTCCCCGGACGTTAACACGTGCGCCCGTTAGGGGTCGGCTATTCCCCGAAGGTTAACACGTGCGCCCGTCAGGAGTCGGCTATTCCCCGGAAGTTAACGCGTGCGCCCGTCAGGAGTCGGCTATTCCCCGGAGGTTAACACGTGCGCCCGTCAGGGGTCTGCTATTCCCCGGAAGTTAACGCGTGCGCCCGTCAGGAGTCTGCTATTCCCCGGAAGTTAACGCGTGCGCCCGTCAGGGGTCTGCTATTCCCCGGAAGTTAACGCGTGCGCCCGTCAGGAGTCAGCTATTCCCCGGAGGTTAACACGTGCGCCCGTCAAGAGTCGGCTATTCCCCGGAAGTTAACGCGTGCGCCCGTCAGGTGTCTGCTATTCCCCGGAAGTTAACGCGTGCGCCCGTCAGGAGTCTGCCATTCCCTGGAAGTTAACGCGTGCGCCCGTCAGGTGTCTGCTATTCCCAGGAAGTTAACGCGTGCGCCCGTCAGGGTCTGCTATTCCCCGGAAGTTAACGCGTGCGCCCGTCAGGAGTCTGCCATTCCCTGGAAGTTAACGCGTGCGCCCGTCAGGTGTCTGCTATTCCCCGGAAGTTAACGCGTGCGCCCGTCAGGAGTCTGCTATTCCCCGGAGGTTAACACGTGCGCCCGTCAGGTGTCTGCTATTCCCCGGAAGTTAACGCGTGCGCCCGTCAGGAGTCTGCTACTCCTCGGAGGTTAACACGTGCGCCCGTCAGGAGTCCGCTATTATCCGGAGGTTAACGCGTGCGCCCGTCAGGTGTCTGCTATTCCCCGGAAGTTAACGCGTGCGCCCGTCAGGAGTCGGCTATTCCCCGGAGGTTAACGCGTGCGCCCGTCAGGTGTCTGCTATTCCCCGGAAGTTAACGCGTGCGCCCGTCAGGAGTCGGCTATTCCCCGGAAGTTAACGCGTACGCCCGTCAGGAGTCGGCTATTCCCCGGGGGTAAACACGACCAGCTTGTGCAGTTGTTGGTGGCCAAATCTATGCCGAACAGATTGTACTTACCTCCGCAGATGTGCATTACCTGATGTTGGGGAGCAGTAGTGTGTTGCTCTGTCCGAGACAGCATACACGATTTTCTGCTGCATCGAGCTCTCTCTCTCTCTCTCTCTCTCTCTCTCTCTCTCTCTCTCTCTCTCTCTCTCTCTCTCTCTCTCTCTCTCTCTCTCTCTCTCTCTCTCTCTCTCTCTCTCTCTCTCTCTCTCTCTCTCTCTCTCTCTCTCTCTCTCTCTCTCTCTCTCTATCTCTATCTCTATCTCTATCTCTATCTCTATCTCTATCTCTATCTCTATCTCTATCTCTATCTCTATCTCTATCTCTATCTCTATCTCTATCTCTATCTCTCTCTCTCTCTCTCTCTCTCTCTCTCTCTCTCTTCTATTTGAACCAGATGAAGCTACAGCAAGCGCAAATTCATAGCAACCGATCCCTTGCTGGTCATCCTGGAAACCTGGCTCCCTTTGAAGCCTTTCTCATCTGCTTGCGGTTCCAATACTACTTGGAACACTCGGGAAGTGTTCCGCGACTAGTGAGATTCACCACCCAATATTCTAAAAAGAAAAGTGGTAGAGAACTGAAGCCAGCGTCATTCGAATGCTTGCATAAATTCCCCATTGGTCAGGAAGCGATCGTTTGAGAGTGTGTGATGTCGGTAGTACGAGGTGACATGAACCATCGCTATTTGCACGGCGGTACTTATCGAAGAATTTAATTTGGTTAAGCCCCTTTAAAGTATGTTAATCGCATGGAAATGCTACTCGATTGTATTTGTAGCACCAGATTGAAATAAGCGGCTTGGCTTTCACCAGAAAATATGTCTCTGACATAACTACACGTAAGCTTTTGCAGTCACAATCTGAAGTTCTCGTCTTTATTTGCCAGCCTAGTTGCAAGATCGTCCCGTAAGGCTCGTCATATGTTTGTGCTTTTGATTTTTAGAGATCAATCACCACTGCTGCCTTTCCATAACCGCGCCGTCTGCGGAACATCAAGAATCAGGGCTTTGCCATCTTCTCATATGCGACCGTCGTTCAAGGTGTGTTTGCAATATGCGTTATGAGGTGCGGTACGTTTTGAATTGGTTGCTGACTTACCTTGGAGCTGCACGTCATAAGGTACTCTCCGCTTGCGGCGCATTGCAATGAGTCGTCTGTCTGCGTCACGATATAGGCTTGCGTGTTGGATAGTCATGATTGACGAGTCGATGATAAGTAACCGATTGTATTCTGCGCTCTTCCTGCTTACCGGAATCTATGCGGTTTTCAGGTGCTTAGCTGTTGTAACGAGGGAGTTACTAGTGCTTTATGTACCTCACATGCGTTGCGAGGGATGTACGCTTTTTATACAAATCGGGATGCTTCGCACTTTCACTGAGTTGGAATGCCCATGATGATGTCATGTGATGCGTATGATGCGGATGTGCTTTCATTGACTGATCAAGTAATGAAAGGATCACTGCTAAGATTTTTGCCCGATGCCTGCCAGCACGTGCCACTTGTGGCCATCCACGTGCCACTTGTGGCCATCCACGTGCAACGTGTGGCCATCGCACTGTACATCGTAGTTGAAAATATTCCGTAAAAAGTTAACGATGATATTAGCGTGCTTTTCGTGTGGCTATGCCACGGTTTGAAAATGCCAACTTAGCTACTCGGAAACTATCGGACCTGTGAACAATTGGGGAATTACTAGTAAATGATGCCGCCAGTGTGGAACACCACGAAATCACAAAACATTGTGTGTAAATAAAATATATATACGACCTTCAATATACCAGGAGGTGCTTTCCGTCCCAGAACCGCCTCGTTCCAGCGAATATTATGGCGAGTGTATACGTTTTTCTCTGAGGCCCATTTGTGCATCATTTACCATGCGCTTTCTGAGGTGGTGTTTGTTGTGTTGTGTCATGAACAAAAGTATGTTGCCACGAAAAATGGCTGAATTGTTTTCGAGGGAAGCTTGCAATGGCATATTCGCCCTTCTTTCGAACAATTCACTGCACAACTGGTCAGGGAGATTGGTCTGTAGCGTGATGGCTTATTTCGTTTCTGTCCGGGCTTAATGATTGGAGCGGCATTACTATGGCCGCACCCAGATGAGAACTAATCTTCCGTTCAAAGGTGATAAAGCTATAAATCATTTACATAATCTGGTGATAAAGCTATGCTGAAGATTATGTTTGTTTATTTCGAAAGATTGCGAAGAAAGGAGTAGGATATTTTACTCGGACCATCAGACGAGCTTCCGCACTCGCGGAAGCTCGTCTGGTGGCCCGAGTATATATATGTAGATATATATTGTGAAAACACAGGGCAATGGGAACATAGCTTTATTAACAACGTTTCGGCTCAAGCCTTTCTCAAGCTATGGACAATTTATAGACATGGGAATATTTAGCACTTGTCTTTTTTCTTCGTTTTTTTCCCCCTTCTTCTTTTTTCCCTTTCCTTCTTTCCCTCTCTTCCTTCCCACTTCAAACACAGGTCACGAGACATAAATCATACAGCACTTCGCATACGTTGACATCGAATGAACCAGATAGTGAAAAACAGTGCATAGGAAACGACCAAATATGTACGACAGTGAAGTTTAACCTATCCTTTTTCAACATGTTCTACAATCGGTTCCACTACAACACTTGCAATTTTGAAACTACCAGAAACACCACTGATATTCTCACGTGTGGCAATATACGGGGATTCCACCGTCTTCCGACACCTCTACCCAAGTCTACCACTAAGAACAGATGCTCCTTTCCAATTTGGGAGATGGCCTTCTTCATCGGCATGCACCACCATAGCATTAGAAAGTCTGGTATCTGAGGTCTTAACGATGTTCCCCAATTCTAGCTACTATCCCTCGCCCCATTTCCCCATAGTAACGTTTTCCACATCCTGCGCAAGGAATTGTGTAGACTATGCTAGCACCAAGACGTTTGCCAGCACCAAGAACATAATTCAATTTCTACCAAGCTGCATCTCCGAACAAGTCCTACCAAGATCTGCACCAGCACAACTGCATTCAGTGGGTCATCCATTCTCTGCCTGTGCTCGGGCATATCTGGAGGACGGGATTGCCGACTTAAGAAACCATCGTCGAGTGCTTGAGAGCCGCATCAATGGAGTCTGAACAAAAGCGTAACCACCGGACTAAACTGGTACATCTGATGGAAATCAGCCCATGGAAAGACACTGGTAACCGTGATTTGATTACAAACCTTTCGGACCGCGATCTAAGTTCGATAGAAGCAAGCCTTATCATTCGGCCGCAATTTCGCTGTCGGATCCCATAAACAAGGCTACCTGGAATCCGTAACTCGCAACCAGTGGTATTCCGACAGTGGATATCGACAAGGGTTTCATCCAAGGACTCGCCACCTGTTGTTCGGCGTTGTCGGCCACAGGACAGCCATCTCTCCCACGAAGATATTTGAAAGCTCTGAAAGATCTCGGCAATGACCATCAGATACTAATAACAAGAGCAGACAATGGCGTAGGGGTGGTAGTTATAAACCAAAGTGACTATGTGTAAAAAATGAATGCTCTTCTAGACGATGCGGTGACATACCAATCGGTACCAATAGGAAGTGCACAGAAACAGAAAGAGTGCCCAGTTTCAGAAGAAAGCTCGCTCCATCCTGAGAAAATCCGTGAAAGGAAAGGGGCGACTTACTAGGTAGAATCCGAGAGATAGACTTCACCAGAAAAAAGCTGGCAAGCTATGACATGAAATCTTTGTTCATGAATGTCCCTATCTGGGGAGCCATGGAGGCGGTTTCTAGGGCATTAGACAAGTCAAATAAATATATAAATATATATATATATATAAAGTATATATAGTACTGTGCTTTACAGAAACTACGCACCAACAATGGGATTGTTGTGAAGACACCACGACGACGTCACGAGCCAACAAAGCTACCGCCCATCCAAACATCCTGTGAAGACAATAATGAACTCACATGTCAACAAAACTACCACCTATACGATCATCCTGTGAAGATAATAATGACGCCACCTGCCAGGACAGCTACCACCCATCTATCTATCCCATGAAGACAATAATGACGCCGCATGCTAACAAAACTACCGCACATCGAACCGTCCAACTACCACCCATCCTGTGAATACACAATAATGACGACACGTGTCAGCAAAACTACCACCCAATATCGCGCATCCACCCACCCAAATAGCACTCATACAAATATAATCCATCCTCAAGGCCAAATAGCATCCATCCACCCATTAAATATGACCAATCCACACATCCAAATAGCATCCTTCCGCCCGTCCCAATGTCACCAATCCAAATATATTCCATCCACCCAACCGCCCATCAAAATATCACCCATCTGTCCATCCAAGTAACGCCCATCCACCCAACCAAATATTACCCTTTCATGCCTCGTGGGTGAGTGATATTGTGCGTGAAGCACAATATGTTATCGATGTCGTGAGCTTACAAGTTGATCGAAACTAAGCTTATTTGGACAGAGCACCTCCAGCTTGTTGCCGGATTTGTTTTCTTTGCCGAAAGTTTGCCACTTGAATGCGGAGAAATTCATATGGAAGCAATGTTGTTTCGCTCTGGAAAGAATGAGCTATGTTCTGGGCTGTCTGAGGAGCTGTCTGAGCTGTCTGTTCATTCACCCTGCACCCCCCCCCCCTATACACACTTGGCACTTTTCGGCACCAGTGAGTGGTGAGTGGGGGTGGAGGGGCAGACGTTTGATTGCGCGTGCGTGGGGAGAGAGAGCGACCCCAGTTAAAACGTTGGACGAATACCTGGAAACTGGAGGAAACATTTGATGAAATGTTTTCATGCCTTTCGGGGATTCAGTAATTGATGATTACTGCTACATATGCACTCATTCCGCGTTTGCCATGGCGACCCTTGTCAATCTCTCCATTCATCTCAAATGTGGCCTGTCTGGATCCGCCACTGAGCATGCATTTATGCTAGCAATTTTGAAATTTGAAATGCGTCCGTAGGTGGAAGATGGATTGAGTATACTCGGTCGGCCACTGACGGCAGCCATTAAAATGTCGAGAGTTATTTTATTGAATTCTGCAGGTTGTTCGTCCACATTGCGTTATCATAGAGATTAACGAACGATAGAACATTTAATTTGTCATGACTATGTTTGCATAAAAAACACCTTTATGTCGATATCAGTAATTTAAATATGAACCGCGACCTTTAGTCCCTGAACACATCACTGTTCTTCTGAAATAGTGTGAGTGAAGCGCGCGGTGCCTAGGAAGGAAGCACAACTACTTATTGTGGCTCTTAATCGCATCTGTATCTTCCCGCTGATGGGCTACACTTTCCGTATACCATACCGGAGATATCAGTGTAGGACGTAACTTGGACAGGAAATGCAGAAATGATAATACATGCCTTGTAGGTCATTCCGGCTCTTGGTAAGATTAGTTCTGATTGGCTTTGACAGGAGGCATGAATGATTGTGAGGACAAGTTACCAAGTGTCAGCACTCTAACGTAAACGTTTCGAGAATGGTACGGGAAAAACTCAGGGTAGAATCAACACCCCTCCCCCTACACTGCGGCGGGAGAGGGTTAACACGCGCACTGGAGGGAGTTAGGCGAAATCCGCCCACCCCTCCGGTTTTTCGTAGATAATTCCAGATTGTATCAGTCGATATACGCTATTTTTTGCGTACTTGCTTCGAAGTGTCCGGCGCGTCGCTTAAAGCAAGAAAAACGGAAATCGGCTGAAACTTTTCGAGTTAGGGGCCGTTAAAGTCAAAACATTTTGTAGCGCCAGATCACAAAAATCGGCGCTGATGCGCTTCCGTGTATTGGCAAAAGGGAAGTGTTCTTGGCAACACTAGCGACTTTTTCGATGTATGTTGTTATGCTATATAGTTTCAAGATCATGTTAGGTCACCGATGTCAAGTCAGGTCATGTTCATGACAGGTTATTGGAACCAAACTTGGTCAACTGGAATGTTGTCATAAATGCAAATGACTGTCATGCGATTGATGTCGCTTTGCATGTTACTCCCTACACATTCTGAAAACTACTGTTTGTCATTGTGTACCTAAGCGTTTCCATGCTTTATTCATGTACTTCACTCCTTTCTTCGCGAAGCCGATTGCGCCGAGCTGCCCGACGGAGCAGTCGGGCCTGCGACCCGGTTCCGGTAACTGGAACAGGTAACTGAACTGATAAAGTGCTGCTATATAGGTGATCTGAGGTCAAATTCCGGGTCCAGCATCTGTATTGCATCATTAGTAATGTCTAAAACATCATTGATGCCAATTTTTAAGCATTTAAACACAATCACAGCTATCCATAGCAATGACAAGTCAGGCCACGCAAAACAAGAACATTTTGACATATGTGACCTCATTTGACCTTGAAGATATTGACCTAAGGTCATGCATGCAATTTGCACACAGTATATTTCACTACCGTACCCATCCACCCTGCGAATTTCGTTATTCCAGCTTTAATAGGAGCCGAGATCTTAGGGGGGGGCGGAATCCGCCGCCCCCTCCAGTGCGCGTAGTTTTCAGAGGCCATTCAGGGCGCGTGTTAAGGTCACGCATGAAGATTATGAGGGTAACCCCTGCATCACCCGCTCCTGAACCTATACTAATGCGTGGCCAGAGCACGCTGATTCTGGTTCTGGCAGCGGGCATTGAATGAGTACCGGTCATGTGCTCCCGCAGCCGTATTGGTTGTGGCCTGTCCTTAGATCAGATCAGTCCTGAGATCAGTCCTGAGATCAGGCTTGTCCTGAGATGTTAGGCAGCATTTTGCTGCTGCCTGTTAAAGTTCCCGAAGTACCGATCATGTGCCCCCGCAGCCTTATTGGTGTTATTTTGCTGCTGCCTATTAAAGTTCCCGAAGTGCCGGTGATGTGCTCTCGTATAGCTGCGGTGGTGTTATTTTGCTGCTGCCTATTAAAGTTCCCAGTGTTTATCCACGATCTCCCTCTCGGAGATCACATCCCTACTTCTGCCGGGGAGATTTCCCCATCCAACGTCTTTTCTAGACCACGTAAAGCAGCACAGTTTTCACCGGCACGTAACACCATTCTTTGTTCGCTGAGTGGTACACATAATTGTGCTCGACCTTTCACTGTTGATGCTCCAGTTGGGGTCAAATAGGTCAAGGTCGGAGTGTCGAGTTGAGCCTCTGGCGAATACCATGTCATTATCAAAATGCGAATTCAACACGAATATTACGCAGAGGCAGCGTGGAAGCAACATAGGTTTGCCGCCTTAGAACGTAATTATACCGCAGCTTCCAAACTATGAGTTATAAAGCGTAAAGCAAATACAAATGTACTTAGAAACATGCACTGCAACACCTGGGTTCCGAAGACTTGATAAAAGGTCATGCAGTAATATTTAACCCGGCAAGTTTTACGAAAACCCGGCACTTCCAATGGGGCACTTACACGCAATAGATTTTAATATTTTGTCCACTTTATGGTTAAAAAGGAGCGGTGAAATCGAATGCAGTATATAAAACTACATTGGAAAACAATGAGTTACAAAAAGTCGACTTGTGTCACACTAGGTCATCTAGGTCCTTGGCCTAAGATGGCCGATGTCCTACTGCTATTATTATTGTACTAAATAGTACAAAGAGTGCTGAATTCGAATCCAGTGTTGGAAAGTACCATTTAATTCAAATGTCTGCAAGAAAGGATCAGCTTAGGCAAGCCAGAGTGACCTGGGTCATTGACCTAGGATGACCTTGAAAAGTTGCACACATTTAAGCACAGGTAGAATGCAAGTCAACTTACCTAATAAGAGGATGTGATATCATCGAACTGCCTAAAGAGGACGATCAAGAGCATTTCAACGATTCGTCATTTCTGCGCAGAGAAGCATAGGTACATTTTGGTCATGTCCCCGTGCCCAGAGAACCGTACGTACATTTTGGTCATGTCCCCGTGACCAGAGAACCATAGGTACATTTTGGTCATGCGCCCGTGACCAGACTTGATAGCCACCTGAATCCCTGCACACGCATGGAAGACGGTGCGTTCTATCACATATACTCGGGTGTTTGTGCATTGGGGCTGGACACTTTGTTAGTTTGGAAACTTGCTGGGCTGAAAACTCTGAGCATTGAAACAAAAATGTCGCTTTAACCTTGACCTGACCTCATCCTGAGCCTGATCACCCAGCCTATTTTTGGTGCCCTTTTGTGGGCCTACACATCCACACATCGATATGCAATGTTTTCAGGTACCTTTGGAAGTCTATTTTGACGGCCTTTGGAATAAACTCTAAAGGTGACACTTTCGAACCGATGACTTGATTTGACCTCCTCTAGCTCAATGACCCTGAGTTCCCAGACAACAATTTTGAAAATCAATAGATCTGCTATTCAATGGCCAGATAGTACTTCAAATTTAAGCTCCATTGTGCTACGCGATCGGCGGCTATCCTGGAAAAAAGCGAGAGGGGTGGGAGAGGAAAGTTGACAATGTGATCAAGTTGACCCCTACTAACGTTTGTTCTAAGCCAAATAAAGAGATGTGATGAACGGCTTGATGCAGCTTCATTCTACTTTCTACCTTTTATCAACCATTTTTATTTGTCTCTCCAGGTATAGGGTCAAGTAAGTCAATGTCGGGATGTAGTCACTTACCCGACCTTCGCTCGCTTTTCTGACTCTGGTCGCAAAATAAATGTGCCTTTGTACTTTCATAGCCGTGATATGCTAACTAAAGGCTTCGCTAGTTCAATACATAACACGCGTGAAGGTTAAGAATAGGGTATGGTCAGGGTATGGTCAGGATATGGTCAAGTACTTAGAACTACACGATGAACGGTTGGACCTAGCGATTTTCGAAGCACATTGTACTCAGGAAAAGGTAATGAATGTCACCAAGACAAACCAAGATGTTGTTCTCCATCTTTGATAATTTTCAAGAGAACAATCAATTTGTGCCCCTCATTATTGGTGGAAAGTTTTCCTTTTCTTGGGCACAAAATGTTCAAATCATGCTTAGGAATCCTAATCACAACATAAACGACTTCAAGTTCAACAATTCCCTTGACGTAAGCACTTTTCCGTCGCCATGGCCGTATTATAGCCTTCAGAGTGCTTGCGATGCGCATGCTCTTGGAACGTTTCGGATCATATCTTAGTGAACCGACCCGATAACAGCTGGAAACTTGGAAAGCCATGAGATAACATAATTGGTCATTACGAATGTTCCGCTATATAAGCAAATATTAGTGGCGAAGTTATGGACAACATTTTTTTCACCTTACACACACTGAGCCAAGTGTCCCGACATGAGGTCACGTTTTTGTATTCAGTACTTTATTTGATCATTTATATATGCACTCGACTTACATTTGCGGCTGTATCTTCTATATTATGTTCGCTAAGATGTTTCAATGTACACCGAAAACCTGCACTTGGACAATATGGTCATTTGTGTTTGACCCGTTCTTGCTCCAGGACTTTCGCAGATTCGCAGGCTAGAGCTCACCTTTGTGCAATGTACGCTGATCAATTGTTGGAAGGCGGCCAAAAGCGAAAGCGATGTCTTGAATGGCTAAACAATTCGTTAAGGATCGAAAAATTACATAACCATACCGCGAGCTGGACTTCCTAACTCGAAAAAAACTGCATCCTTCTGACAGCTATTTATCTCATCGAATGTTGAATTGATGGTGCTTTCGTTTGATACCACCCTTGCCATCAACCGTTTCTTTGTTTGCTGAAGCATCCACGAGTTCGATCCACGGATGCTGATATTTCGAGCGATCACCAGTGGATTCATCGGTATTGTGCATGGCGTCGTCCGTCGCTCCGTAATTTGACTACGGCGAAAATGGCGCATGGGTGACTTGCGCTTCGAAAAGTCGCAACCGAGTAACTTTGCACCCTCGTATTGCCACAGCTCCAACATTCATGGGCATATTTTGATCAAACCAACATGAATCAATAGCCAATCGATGTTCTTGAAATACCTACACATTCAACACTGCAAAAGTCATAGGCGTTTACAGCGTACACTGACAGCACCCCTCGACACCCTTCTCACAAAGTTATCGTTTTACACTCGTCACGAGTCTCCGAGAACGCCACGAGTTCTCATTGAGAACGCCACGAGTTCTCACGGTTCTCATTTGAGAACTTGTGGTGCTCGGACGAAGCCTTCCAGTGGTCTTCGAATCTGTCCGTAGTTCTCAAATGCTTGTGAGTGTACATTTTCTCTGCTTTTGTCGCTCCGTAATGTACATGGCTTCTAAGATTCATAACTTCGAAAGTATTTGACCGTTCCTCACTGAGCTTAGCAATCAATGTTGACAGACCATTAACTAAATTACTCGAGGGATGATTATTTGTACATGAATATATTTATCGAGTATTTATGCTTATGGGAACCGCATCCAAGGTAGGTAAGAAATGGTGTGAAAGGTTTACCGCCGAATTTCATACAATTTGGACATTACGGAACAATAGAGATACATGAACGTTTTAGAGGGTTTCGAAAGTAGGCTTGCTCAAAAGTGTCTCCTGATGATTTTTAGGCAGATGGACAAAGAGAGACAATTGTCTCCCTTCTGATTCCGTCAGTTGACTTGAGATATTAACTAAAACTGTATGGCACCTACCATACGACTATTGTGGAGTATTTGATGCTTAGGACTTACATTCATGCCACGGGCGGTTGCAGAGTGCGTGGGATGTGAACTGAGTCTGATTTTGTAGGCCTTGAAGTTATTGAAATACTTCTTTTTTAAAATCTTACTCGATGCGGCGTGTGCTGCCACTACAGCTGAGTCTGGTCGGTGCTCGGATCAGAGCTGCTGTGCTGACGTAAGGCAGCCCACGGCCTGCAACGGCAAACAACGTCCCACCGACTGACCGGGCAACGGTCGACACGACGTAAGGCAGCCCACGGCCTGCAACGGCACACAACGTCCCACCGACTGACCGGGCAACGGTCGACACGACGTAAGGCAGCCCACGGCCTGCAACGGCAAACAACGTCCACCGACTGACCGCGCAACGGTCGACACGACGTAAGGCAGCCCACGGCCTGCAACGGCAAACAACGTCCCACCGACTGACCGGGCAACGGTCGACACGCACGCTGTGGGGTGTCTGAGACTGCCGCGGGGTGTCTGAGACTGCTGCAGGGTGTCTGAGACTGTCACGGGGTGTCTGAGACTTCCACGGGGTGTCTGAGATTGCCGCGGGGTGTTTGAGACTGCCGCGGAGTGTCTGAGATTTCCGCGGGGTGTCTAAGGCTGCCGCGGGGTGTCTGAGACTGCCGCAGGGTGTCTGAGACTGCTGCGGGGTGTCTGAGACTGCCGCGGGGTGTCTGAGAGTGCCGCGGGGTGTCTGAGACTGCTGCGGGATGTCTGAGACTGCCGCGGGGTGTCTGAAACTTCCACGGGGTGTCTGAGACTGCCACGGGGTGTCTGAGACTGCCACGGGATGTCTGAGACTGCCGCGGGGTGTCTGAGACTGCCGCGGGGTGTCTGAGACTGCCGCGGGGTGTCTGATAGTGCCGCGGGGTGTCTGAGACTGCTGCGGGGTGTCTGAGACTGCCGCGGAGTGTCTGAGAGTGCCACGCTCAGGCAGACTAGGAGACCACTTATCCCTGTGTATCGAGCTTCATTGGGCAGATTCGAAAATACGACATTAGTGGCAGTTGGCTTCGCAGTGAAAGTAATATGGTATCCAGAAACTGCAGTGACTTAAATGAAGAAAATAAATCGTCAACGTCATTTTGTGGAGATGCAGCACTTCAGTGATGTTTTGAGTTGGATAGAGTCATTGTCTCAAAAGCTACTGGGCCAATCTCAACTAATTTCTCAGTTATGTTAATGCTGGACTATTCACCTGATGCATTTTCACGCAAAACAGCACAGGTGACCTAGACTGCGTCAGCCATTTCCACACGCCATAGTACAGATGATATGGACCCGGTCAGTCATTTTCATACGCCACAAGACAGGTGATATGGACTCAATTCGCTATTTCTGTACGTCATAAAGCAGATTATATATACCCAGCCAGTCATTTGTGCACGTCATAAAGCAAGTGACCTGGACCTGGTCAGCTGTGTCCAAATGTTATAATACAGATATCGTAAACCCAGTCAATAATTTGCACACGTCATAATAGACGTGACGACACAACACGTGCGACCTAAACTCAGTCAGCCATTTTGGCGACATAATGCAAATGATGTGATGACGTCCCAGTCGACCCAGTCAGTCATCTTTATACGTCACAACATGCAGCATCCTATATTTGTGTCTCTCGACATGATCCGGGAACGCTATGAACAAACATATCTCACATGTACGGTGTCGTTGGTAGTGTCCGGCAAGAGCCTGCAAAGGCAGAGTCAAACATGCAGTGTCGCAAAGCGACGCACTTCTTCGTCATATTTCTCTAGTTCCACGCCATCGTCCCATCGCCGACATATATATTAGGTATGAAATACATCCAGTTAGAGCATTAAACACTCAAAGGTTGAATTACAAATCCGATCCTCGGTGGTCGTGTCTGGCGAACCTTATGGACACACTTGGACAATTTTGTGATAACACGTACCTACACAAAGACAACTAAATACCCTGGGAATTCCTCTGGTTCATGAGTGCAGGCTGCCGGGATATTACTACCAGTATGGCTACATTGGATTATTATGTGGCAATATAACTACAAAAAGGCAGATGCATCCTGCTATTATTACTCTTTATTGATTCACTGATAATCATGTTTAATCCATTCCAGTATGCAACAAGTTGCATTGCAAACAAAGCTCGGCGTTGTCCGTTCCTATTAAAACACAGTTCGGTGCTGACCCTTCCCATTCAAACAAAGCTCGCCGCTGCCACTTCGCATTAGAACAACGTTCGGCGCTGTTCCTTCGCATTAAAACGAAGCCCGGCGCTACCATTCCGTATTAACACAAAGTTCAGCACTACCTCTTCCTATTAAAAACAAAGGTCGGCTCTGACCCTTCGTATTAAACAAAGGTCTGCTCTGACCCTTCGTATTAAACAAAGGTCGGCTCTGACCCTTCGTATTAAACAAAGGTCGGCTCTGACCCTTCGTATTAAACAAAGGTCGGCTCTGACCCTTCGTATTAAACAAGGTCGCTCTGACCCTTCGTATTAAACAAAGGTCGGCTCTGACCCTTCGTATTAAACAAAGGTCGGCTCTGACCCTTCGTATTAAACAAAGGTCGGCTCTGACCCTTCGTATTAAACAAAGGTCGGCTCTGACCCTTCGTATTAAACAAAGGTCGGCTCTGACCCTTCGTATTAAACAAAGGTCGCTCGACCCTTCGTATTAAACAAGGTCGGCTCTGACCCTTCGTATTAAACAAAGGTCGGCTCTGACCCTGTATTAAACAAAGGTCGGCTCTGACCCTTCGTATAAACAAAGGTCGGCTCTGACCCTTCGTATTAAACAAAGGTCGGCTCTGACCCTTCGTATTAAACAAAGGTCGGCTCTGACCCTTCGTATTAAACAAAGGTCGGCTCTGACCCTTCGTATTAAACAAAGGTCGGCTCTGACCCTTCGTATTAAACAAAGGTCGGCTCTGACCCTTCGTATTAAACAAAGGTCGGCTCTGACCCTTCGTATTAAACAAGGTCGGCTCACCCTTCGTATTAAAAAAGGTCGCTCTGACCCTTCGTATTAAACAAAGGTCGGCTCTGACCCTTCGTATTAAACAAAGGTCGGCTCTGACCCTTCGTATTAAACAAAGGTCGGCTCTGACCCTTCGTATTAAACAAAGGTCGGCTCTGACCTTCGTATTAAACAAAGGTCGGCTCTGACCCTTCGTATTAAACAAAGGTCTGCTCTGACCCTTCGTATTAAACAAAGGTCGGCTCTGACCCTTCGTATTAAACAAAGGTCGGCTCTGACCCTTCGTATTAAACAAAGGTCGGCTCTGACCCTTCGTATTAAACAAAGGTCGGCTCTGACCCTTCGTATTAAACAAAGGTCGGCTCTGACCCTTCGTATTAAACAAAGGTCGGCTCTGACCCTTCGTATTAAACAAAGGTCGGCTCTGACCCTTCGTATTAAACAAAGCTCAGCACTGCCGCTTCGTAATAAAACCACGCTCGGCGCTGCCACTTATTAAAACAACGCTCTGCGCTGCCCCTTTGTACTAAAGCAAAGGTCGGCGCTTCCAATTCTTATTAAAACTGGAAGGAAAGCATCAGTCTAGCTTCGTTTTTTAGTTTGCGGGTGCAACGTTTTTTGCGTTTTTTTTCAGTTTGCAGTAGCACAGTATTCGATTCCTCAATTTTCATATCTTGAAAAGGAAAAGTAGGATTTTAGGGTGAAAGAAGGAACACTTATTTACAGAAATGTGTCTGTATTGTGTATATAACTACTTCCTGTGCATGGATGTCAGTCTAATACAACGCCGCCTTCCAATCGTGTATAGACGGACTGTCAAGACTTACGCTCCCCACCGTGAATGCCATCTGTTCGGCTCTGTCTTCCATCCGACGCCAGTACGCCTCGGCCCCGCCAACCGTCTCCCCTCAGTGGCGGCGGCGGCTCGCTCCACACCGTGAATGCCATCTGTTCGGCTCTGTCTTCCATCCGACGCCAGTACGCCTCGGCCCCGCCGACCGTCTCCCCTCAGTGGCGGCGACTCGACGCTGGACATATGCATTTTGACGGACAGACGCCGTGCCGTTGTCAGCAAGCCTTGTAACGTTCACTGACACTGCAGTAAAGCAATACGGGCACCATCTGCCAGCATGCACAACATGCAGAGCAACTCGCAGCTGTAAACACTTCCACTCGTGTGGTTGTTATCTGTTTTAGTATTGATGGACGTGTTGAATCATTGCAAGCTGAAGTTATTTGAAGCAGTCTGCTGCAAAACATCTAAAAATGTCCAAATGTCTATGCTGCAGGAGTAACTGAGCACCGGTTTGTGGGGTTTGCACCGGTTTGCATATTTTGTAATGCAAATCCCAAATTCCTCTCCGATATCGCTCTGTAGTCTGAACCGTACCGCGATTGTCACTACCGAAACGACCTTCAAGCTTACCGGCTTAAGATAATATTTCACATCTTCAGTACAGTACTACCAAAGTACTCGGTATCTTCCCATGGATTAGATCATGCTTGGTGGACCAAAACCATGTGAACTAAATCTTGTTTTGAGTAAATAGTATTTCCATGTCGACAGCTGGCGCTTCCTTGACCCATTGCTCAGTGTTGCATGTTTGGGCGGAGCCCAATGTTGCTCGGTTGTGGTAGTTGGCTTGCGTGTCTGAGTACAGCCGTGGTGTGAGCCGAGTGGAGGACGCTCCTGGGGGCCGGCGGGGGGGGGCTCCGGTCGGGGGCACGGTGAAAGCTGGCACTGTCTGAGCGGTTGTGCGGTCAGTTGCAGATGGTGTGGCGGAGGTGGTGGTGGCGGCCGGCGCGCAGCACGGACCACTGCAAGCAGGACGCGCTGTCATCTCCCCGAGCACGGGGCAGGCAACGCCGCTGAGCCCGGCCGAGAGCCGAGATGCAGCTCACCAAGGTAGGCCGTCCGGTTACCACGTGTCTTCAGCGGGCTGGCTGAGCTGACAGTGATGATGATCAGAGGTACAAACAATGTGCCGGCAATGCCCTCAAAGTCCTCAAAGTGTGGGAGGTGGCAATTTTTAGGCGTATTCCTGAGGAGTGTGTGGCTATTCTAACCCCTAATATTTTTATTTCGAGTGTCATTTGTTAACTTCGTGTGTGAGAGCTCTGACACTTGGTAAGTTTGCTTCGTTATCTTTCTATATATCCTATTAAAACGAAGAAGTCACAGCTTATCCAGGAACTTCAGGGGGCTACATATCCTCTCTGCAGAGACATTGAGTCATGCTCATAGTTTTCATAGTTTCGGTCAAAATCATATCATGCATTAATATATCTGGAATTGTTTTGCACAGAAAGGTGACAATTTTGGTCTTGTTTTCCACAATTCTAACGAGCCTACTGCTCCTTCATGTTGATTTTCCCCCGGGTCTTCTAGATGCAACATAGGACCCTTTAGAGTTGGTTATCGACATTTCTAAGCCTTATAGCTGAAACGTGTATTGCCCAATATGGGACCCTTCAGAGTTGGTCCCCGACGTTTCTGGCCTCATAGCTAATGAATGTATTACCCATCAATCGATTTCATAAGCTTTTCTACTGGGTAGTGTTCACTAGATGGCTGCCGATATTAATCGGGGTAGTGTGCGATAAGTGGCCGCTGATTTTTCCGAGAGTAGTGTGCGACAGATGGGCGCTGTTTTTTTCCCTGGGTAGTGTGCGACAGGTGGGCGCTGTTTTTTCCCTGGGTAGTGTGCGACAGGTGGGCGCTGTTTTTTCTCCGGGTAGTCTGCGACAGGTGGGCGCTGTTTTTTATCGATGTAAGCTGCGATAGGTGGCCGCTGATTTTTATCGGGGTAGTCTACGATAGGTGCTTGTTGATTTTGATCTGAAGAATATTGTGCTTGATTTTATGATGCTTTATAAAATAAAATGCGAGTCTTGTAGGCGAACATTTGAGGAAACATTCGGAAGCTATACACATCCGAAAAAATGTGCATCTTAATGCAGATACAATGTTGCGCTGCACACCATGACGTTACACGTCCTTGCATCAGACTAAGAAACGTCCGGAACCCGAAGTTGGCATCACTTCGAGGTGTCTCCATTGAGTCGTGGAAACTTTGGGTAATTCCGGGTTAAGCCTCACGGTATCATAGCCTCATCGGCTATGCTATGTGCATCCTGATACTGGTGGGCTGGTCGTGTATGGTCCGTATCTGGATCATGATCCTGGTGTGACGACGGTTCACGGTCCCTATGTGGATCCTGAGCCTGGTATGACGACGGTTCACGGTCCTTATCTGGATCCTGATCCTGGTATGACGACGGTTCACGGTCCTTATATGGATCCTGATCCTGGTATGATGACGGTTCACGGTCCTTATCTGGATCCTGATCCTGGTATGACGACGGTTCACGGTCCTTATCTGGATCTTGATCCTGGTATGACGACGGTTCATGGTCCCTATCTGGATCCTGATCCGGGTATGGGAGACGATTCACGGTTCCTATGTGGATCCTGAGCCTGGTATGACGACGGTTGATGGTCCCTATGTGGATCCTGAGCCGGGTATGACGGCGGTTCATGGTCCCTATGTGGATCCTGAGCCTGGTATGACGACGGTTCACGGTTCCTACGTGGATCCTGAGCCGGGTAAGTTGGCCATTCCGGGATCATATGTGGATCATAAGGCTGGTAGGCTGTCCGTACAGGGTTCTTATGTGGATCCGATGCTGGTAGGATGACAACACAGGACTCCTATGCGAATCGTGATGATAGCAATATAACCATACGGGGTTTCAATGTGGACTCTGAGGCGGATAAAATGATCCTTCTGTGATCCTATGTGGATCCTAAGACTGATATGTTGACCGTACGGGACTCTGACGGCAAGGCCAGGCGGATATCATCACCTGTCCCTTCAGTCCAGTTATGGACTGCACTGGTTGGTGGCACTGCTTCATGTTAGACAGATATCATCACCTGTCCCTTCAGTTCAGTTAGGGAATGTACTGGTTGGAGGCACTGCTTCACGTTAGGCAGATATCATCACCTGTCGCTTCAGTCCAGTTAGGGACTGCACTGGTTGGAGGCACTGCTTCATGTTAGGAAGATATCATCTCCTGTCGCTTCAGTCCAGTTATGGACTGCACTGGTTGGAGGCACTGCTTCATGCTGCATCAATGTATGAATATAGTGAGGTGATATATCAGGCTGGGACACACTGTGTACCGCTCACAAAAGACATCCAACATACCATAACATGCAATTATGATATTACAACACTGGCCATAACACAATGACAATAGCATGGCAACTGTCACACGGCGTGACACCCGAGCCACCACCACTGACCATAGGATGGCGACCCCTGCATAACATGGAAACTGTGGCCACAACATGGTAACTCTCACACGACGTGACACCCGAGCCACCACCACTGACCATAGGATGGCGACCCCTGCATAACATGGAAACTGTGGCCACAACATGGTAACTCTCACACGACGTGACACCCGAGCCACCACCACTGACCATAGGATGGCGACCCCTGCATAACATGGAAACTGTGGCCACAACATGGTAACTCTCACACGACGTGACACCCGAGCCACCACCACTGACCATAGGATGGCGACCCCTGCATAACATGGAAACTGTGGCCACAACATGGTAACTCTCACACGACGTGACACCCGAGCCACCACCACTGACCATAGGATGGCGACCCCTGCATAACATGGAAACTGTGGCCAACACGTGCCAACACCATGTGCTGACGTCGCAGCTTCAGGGGAAATTCATTGCCTCCACGGCAGCTCAGTTGGTTAGAGTGCTGGTCTGTATTGGTCTCCCTGTACTGGTAAGACAGGTTCGAGTCGCTTCATGCGCTCGCATTTAGCCCCCGGCTGGGAGGGTGAGTTGGCAACTGGCCCGATAAGGCCGGGGACAAGCTATCGGGATGGCCGTGTCGGTGCATTGGCGGCACGTTAAGCTCTCGGTCAAAATTCTGCCGTTGAACTGGAATTCACAGATCGGGTGGTGGGGGTCAGGGTTCACGTAACAAACTCCGCTTAGCAATAGAACCCTGGTCCATAAAGTCACCCCAGCAAGACACAACATTATGAAAACAAACATTGACCATAGCGAAGCGACCCTTACACAATAAGTGGGCACGTACAGCTAGGACCCGCTACATGACCAATGTAGTCGATGCGCCCTAAAGCCCTGACAGGTAGGACCCTCGCTATGACATGGGAACACGGACAGCTGGGACTCTTACCATGTCACGGAGTACTGACGGGCGGGACCCCTACATTACCGTCGGGATACCAACGAGTGGGACCCCCACATTACCGTGGGGACTAGGACGGGCGGGACCCTCACCACGACATGTAGTCACTCACTGGATATGGGAGGCTCTTACTACAGCAGTGGCGGCGCATGTCTCGCAGCACCAGTTTTGCAAGCTTCCGTTTCTGTACCACCTGGCGGAACTCTCTCTAGAGATGTGGTTACCGTCACACCGCACCACCTCGCGCGACCTTTCTTGTGGCCTGAACGCGGTCACAAGAGCTGGCCAACTGCAATCAGGCGGTGGTCAGTGTGGTCCGATGTAGCTGAAGTCGAGGTCACGTGCAACCAACCGCTCGCAGTCACCAGGGACACAGTCTGTATCACCAGGGACACAGTCTGTATCACCATGGATACAGTCTGTATCACCAGGGACACAGTCTGTATCACCGGGGACACAGTCTATATCACCTGGGACACAGTCTGTATCACCAGGGACACAGTCTGTATCACCAGGGACACAGACTGTGTCACCAGAGACACAGTCCGGTCACCAGGGATACCGTATAGCCACAAGGAACATGCCCAGGTCACCAGAGACAAAACCTAGTTACCAGATATGTTGTCTGGTGGCCAGCAGCATACTCAATTCACCAGGGACATACCCAGGTCACCAAGGACACATTCTGGTCACTAGGGTCGCAACGCACCAACCCGTCGACATTTCCCCTGGCTTCGACGGGCACACCATGCTAACCCGTCGGCATTTCCCCTGGCCGACAGGGACAATCTTTGTTCACCAAGGGCACAGTCCGCTAACCCATCGGCATTTGCCCTGGCTGCAAGGGACATACTCTGTTCACCAGGACCACACCCCGCTAACCCGTCGGCATTTCCCCTGGCCGCCAGGAACAATCTCTGTCACCAAGGGCATAGTCCGCTAACCCATCGGCATTTCCCCTGGTGATAGGATGCCTTAGCCATTACATGCATTATTCTCGGACTTGTTGAATGGACGCTGGTCACTTAAGACGCTTCGATTGTGTAATCCTACAGTGTGCACACCGAGCCATCAATGGCAGGGTCACACCTCATTTGCATTGATCTCGGAAAGGACAGGTCTGATGTGTGTGGCTAGACAAGCAGTGCTAGTCCCGACCGAGGCTGAACGAGAAAGGACAGGTCTGATGTGTGTAGCTAGACAAGCAGTGCTAGTCCCGACCGAGGGTGTGTGGCTAGACAAGCAGTGCTAGTCCCGACCGAGGGTGTGTGGCTGGACAAGCAGTGACTAGTCCCGACCGAGGGTGTGTGGCTAGACAAGCAGTGCTAGTCCCGACCGAGGGTGTGTGGCTAGACAAGCAGTGCTAGTCCCGACCGAGGCTGAACGGGCAGTGACTCACACTGACGGAAGTTCGCTGAGCGACGACTCGTCCTGGTCAAGACAGACCAGACAGTAACCATTCGTCCTGGTCGAGACAGACCGGACAGTAACCAGTCGTCCTGGTCAAGACAGACCGGACAGTAACCAGTCGTCCTGGTCAAGACAGACCGGACAGTAACCAGTCGTCCTGGTCGAGACAGACCGGACAGTAACCAGTCGTCCTGGTCAAGACAGACCGGACAGTAACCAGTCGTCCTGGTCAAGACAGACCGGACAGTGA
Organism: Ashinkailepas kermadecensis; assembly: GCA_034440615.1. Classification (NCBI taxonomy): domain Eukaryota; kingdom Metazoa; phylum Arthropoda; class Thecostraca; family Neolepadidae; genus Ashinkailepas; species Ashinkailepas kermadecensis. The sequence goes on along the minus strand of JAOTOM010001956.1, from coordinate 41,435 downwards.
CCAGTCGTCCTGGTCAAGACAGACCGGTGTCGGGGAAAAAAAAGGGAAAAAAAAAATGGTCTTGGTCCAAAAAAACGGGAGAGGGGGGGGGGGTCTTGGTCAAGACAGACCGGACAGTGACCAGTCGTCCTGGTCACGGACAGTAACCAGTCGTCCTGGTCAAGACAGACCGGACAGTGACGGGTCGCCGGCATCTGGGTATCCTCAGACACGACCGGACAGGGCTCTGCCTGATGCTGGGTTCTGATATTCTGCCACATCGAATGTGTACGGAGTTATACCACATCAAATGGGTAATGTATTCTGCCACCTTAGCCACGACAGGTGTTCTGCCACATCAGATGGGCGTGGTGTTCTGCCACCTCGGCCACGACAGGTGTTCTGCCACACCAAGCTTGAGTATTGCGCCAGTACAGGGGTAAGGAAGGAACAACAGCGTCTTGAAAGAGACGAGGAACAAAGCTTCGTCAATGTTTAGAACCTTTGGGTCCGAGACCAGAACATCAGCATGACTAAGCACCCAGTTCCGACGACCAAGGGCAATGGGCCCCAACTCCATGTACCTCTGTGTCGTCTCCATGTACCTCTGTGTCGTCTCCATGTACCTCTGTGTCGTGTGCGCCATTGCTTAATGACATTGATGAGTTCCTAGCTCAGCAAGTCCCAGACTTATGCCTGACTTGGAGCTTGGTGAACCGACTTGATGCCAAATTAGTAGTAGTTGAACCGGGTTTCATTCTGATTTGCGGTAAAGTCCAATGCTATCCAGTGTGCTTCAGCGAAGTATGATCTGATCCTGTCAAGAATAGAGTGCGAAGTGGGTAAGTCCAGCGAAGTCCTGCATAATTCAGCAAAGTGCGGTATGATCCAGTCCAGAATACAATACATTGTCCGGTGAAGTGTAGCATAATTCAGCAAAGTACGTCATAATCCAGTCTAGAATAGGGTACAGTGCGGGAAAGTCCAATGAACTCCGGCATAATTCAGCAAATTACGGTGTAAACCAGTGTCCAGGAAAGTACAATACAATAGACGCCGGGCCACTCAAGTAAATCTCATAGCAATTCAACATAGTCCAGTACAGTGGAGCAAAGTCCTACAGTAGCATAACGCGCATGTCGGTGAGCTGAACGAGCGAGGGCACGAGCTAAAATCGCAGCCCAGTCGAATCTCCATGTATATTATCGGTAGACACGTGACATCGCCATGTATATTACCGGTAGACACGTAACCTTCAGTGCCTGTGCAAGCCGCACGCCTTCAAACATGAGAGAGGTGAGAGAGGGACATTGGATACGATTCGTTCACCAAATTTAATTACCAATGGAAGAAATGAGAAAAACTTAATCCCCTCCTGAAACTACCTCGGAATACTAAGGAGCGGTTTTGGTGACTCGCCATTAGTGACGGACGGCGGAAGCCAGTTGAAATGCTATGTGCATTGTAAGCTGTGCTCGAGGAGAAATGCCGCCGCAATCACTTCTCTTCGAACAAAGATTGAGATATTAAAAAAAATAGTCTTCGTAGGCCTTGATCAAAGTTCAATCCCCAATGAAGAGAACTGGTCTATGTGTTTGCCACATATACGAACCGATCGGTGGAATGTGTTTGCCATATACACGGGCCGACCAGTGGAATGTGTTTGCCATATACAATATACACGGCAAAAGCTCGATTATGATTCGCCGTACCCGGTAATTATTCAGTGAATTCCGGTGTAATCCACTCCGGTACATCACAGTGCAGAACAATGCAGGCTAGCCCACAGAGTTACATCACAGTGCAAAACAATGCAGGCTAATCCACTCCGGTACAGCACAGTGCAGAACAATACACACCAATCCACCCATCCAGAATAGTCCGATATTTGGACAACAATCCAGCACAATTCAGTATGGTCCAGCATGGTCTGATTTCAGTGCGGTCCAGTACGGTACAATACAATTCACATCAGTCCTGTACAGTCAGTGTGATCCAATAAGGTCCAGTACGATCAGGTACGGTCCGACACAGTCCAGCACAGTCAGACCAGTACGGTCCGACACAGTCCAGCACAGTCAGACCAGTACAGTCCGACACAGTCCAGCACAGTCAGACCAGTACGGTCCGACACAGTCCAGCACAGTCAGACCAGTACGGTCCGACACAGTCCAGCACAGTCAGACCAGTACGGTCCGACACAGTCCAGCACAGTCAGACCAGTACGGTCCGACACAGTCCAGCACAGTCAGACCAGTACAGTCCGACACAGTCCAGCACAGTCAGACCAGTACGGTCCGACACAGTCCAGCACAGTCAGACCAGTACAGTCCGACACAGTCCAGCACAGTCAGACCAGTACGGTCCGACACAGTCCAGCAAGTCAGACCAGTACGGTCCGACACAGTCCAGCACAGTCACAGTACAGTCCGACCAGTCCAGCACAGTCAGCCAGTACGGTCCTCTCGTAGCACATGGTGACACAGTCCAGCACAGTCAGACCAGTACAGTCCGACACAGTCCAGCACAGTCAGACCAGTACGGTCCGACACAGTCCAGCACAGTCAGACCAGTACGGTCGACACAGTCCAGCAAGTCAGACCAGTACGGTCCGACAAGTCCAGCAAGAGACCAGTCAGTCCGACCAGTAGCAATCGTACGGTCGTCCAGCACTGTTCTGTCCAGCACAGTCAGACCGTAGGTGACACAGTCCAGCACAGTCAGACCAGTACGGTCCGACACAGTCCAGCACAGTCAGACCAGTACGGTCCGACACAGTCCAGCACAGTCAGACCAGTACAGTCCGACACAGTCCAGCACAGTCAGACCAGTACGGTCCGACACAGTCCAGCACAGTCAGACCAGTACAGTCCGACACAGTCCAGCACAGTCAGACCAGTACGGTCCGACACAGTCCAGCACAGTCAGACCAGTACGGTCCGACACAGTCCAGCACAGTCAGTCCGGTACGGTCCGACACAGTCCAGCACAGTCAGACCAGTACGGTCCGACACAGTCCAGCACAGTCAGTCCGGTACGGTCCGACACAGTCCAGCACAGTCAGACCAGTACGGTCCGACACAGTCCAGCACAGTCAGACCAGTACGGTCCGACACAGTCCAGCACAGTCAGACCAGTACGGTCCGACACAGTCCAGCACAGTCAGTCCGGTACGGTCCGACACAGTCCAGCACAGTCAGTCCAGTACGGTCCGACACAGTCCAGCACAGTCAGTCCGGTACGGTCCGACACAGTCCAGCACAGTCAGTCCGGTACGGTCCGGTACGGTCCGGTACGGTCAGTACAGTGGCGTGCCCTGATTGACTGCACGCGGGTGTCGGGGAAGGCAGCCGGATCCCAGCATTGGGCTGTGGTATGGTGGCGCGGCGAGGTGGTCAGGGGGAGGGGTGGCGAGCTGGCTTGTGGTACCGGGCGGTGCCGACTCCGGTGCCGACCGCACACCCGTCATCCTCCGCACCAAGGTCGCGGGCCGCACACTGGTCCGTGTACCTGAACGGCCGTCGCAATGCTGCGCCTGTGGTCGGCCGCTGTACACCGGTACCACTCTGCAGTACACTGGTATCACTCTGCGATACACCGGTATCGGTACCATCCGCGGTACATTGTACCACTCTGCGGTACATCGGTACCACTCTGTGGTACACCGATACTACCCTGCGATACACTGGTACCACTCTTCTGTACACCGGCACTATCTGCGGTACACCGGTACCACTCTGCGGTACACCGGTACTATCTGCGGTACACTGGTACCACTCTGCGGTACACCGGTACTATCTGCGGTGCACTGGTACCACTCTGATGTACACCAGTGCTATATGTGGTACATTGTACCACTCTGTGGTACACCGGTACCACTCTGCTGTACACCGGCACTATCTGCGGTGCATTGTACCACTCTGTGGCATACCGGCTCCACTCTGTTGAACACCGGTAGTGGTACGGTACGGCTGGTGTACCACTCTGCTGCACACCGGTACTATCTGCAGTACACCGGTACCACTCTGCGATACATCGGTACCACTCTGCGGTTCACCGGTACCACTCTTTATCTTGCCTGTCAGGATCCGCAAGCGTTCCAGGTCATTAAATATTTCCTGGACATCTGGTAAGTTTGATAGTCTACGGATATGTGCACGGATCCAACCTGGTATGAACTACATTAACATAAAGACATCAAGGTTTAAGGCTGAATAAGAGCCACTTGGGTTCATCTGGGTTAAGGCTATAGCGTGGAGATATGAGAAGAGCAAAAAGAAACTGAAAGTCCAGAATCAATGTTATATTCTGAGTTCTGGAGAAATTATCGACCGCAATGTATTTCCATGGTCAATCCCTTCAGCATCACATACCCGAATGGTTGTACTGAATTCACTGCCAGGTGCACCTATTCCTAGTATAAGTCCACATTTATGAGCATGACCTCATGACCTAAGACATAAAAGGATCTCAAGTGTTGCATTATGCTATCAGAAGAAAGGACAAAAATATGCTGCAAAGATGCCTAGCGGTAATTATCCTAAGCTTAACCCATGTTAATTGTTCTAAGTCTTTTCCGATTAGATCCTCACACCCTGTCACGGGGGAGGGGGTCCTTTTATGCCCCCTCTAATTTATAAACTAAGCGTTGCACAAAAACGAAAGGGGTGTCATCGCAAAGCGCTTGACCAGTCGGGTCCGAAACAACACCCAAAATGTTGTCCCCCAAACGTTACGTCACTAGGGGATCTATGTGACAACAACGCACATGTTTTGGCTGTGGGTTGTTCATTTTTGGGAGAATTTCAAAACCCAAAAATTATTCGGATTCAGAAAAGCAAGGCGGTATATCGTCTATGGCCGTACAATTTTTGTCCACCCAAAACTCAACATTTCATTTTTTTTAACTTTCAAAAATTTCAGCTTTCAATTTTCTTTCCTTTTTTTCTAATGGGCAGATCAGACCGCAAAACGTTGTTAAGTCAACTTGCCCCATACAGAATACTTACCTTAGCCCAAATCTATTATTTTAACCCTAATGGGCAAATATGCAAAACTAATACGTCATCAGAAACGAAGAAAAATAAATTCCTCTGGTGCGTTTCGTTGCATCCATAAAGATAAGCAAACGCTGAAAGTTTCATTCAAATATCTTTATTCGCTACAGCGTGATGACTGGTTGAACTTCTTTGGGGTGTCCTCATTTGGGGGTTTCCTCATTTGACCTTGAATTACTCGTTGACCGTAGATAATCTGACTTCAAAATGTTCACGCGACATGCCAAATTGATGTGGGAAATGGTACGCAAAATTTTTGCGCGCTACCCCGCGCCGTTTTTCGGTATCCCTCAGAAAACCTCGGGGGGGCGTAAAAAGGCCCCCCCCCCGAGACGTGGGTTAACGACACACTTAGATCCGGTCGAAACACATAATGCATCCGGAAGCGATAGCATAAGGCAAATGCTTCAGGATCGAGTGTTGAACTTTATACGTGTGTGTAAAGGTTTTTCTCCCAGGTTATTTCTAAATCTCAGGCCGTGTGTTGACCGGTTTCAAACTACGCTCTCGAACCGATTCTGGTACACCAGTGAGGTGAATGTTATATGTGGGTGCATAATTAAGACATCGTATGAAATGCATAACAATAGACATTAGAAACTTGCAATTGCACACAGAACTAATCAGCGATGCTCAGTGCACAACAATAGTGCATGCACGACCAACCTCTGTTTCCATTTCATCCCACCGCCCCAGCTATGAGTCGCCATCAGCATCATGATGCGTCGCCACGGTCATAGTCTTGTGTTTTCTCGGCCTCAATATTGTGCTTACAGTGCTATAGCTGTGAGTATCGTCGTCTCCCTGCCGGAGTCCTCGGCACGCATTGTGTCAGCTGTGTCTCCACTTTGGCCGCCTCGTGACCAATGACTCGATGCGCCCTAAAGCCGAAATGGCTAGCTGACTAGCTGTGTCTCTATCGTGACAGTTCCATATATTCACCATCACAACCCTGTATCACACTCCTGCGTCTCCTGTGTCACCCCTGCACCCCAGCTCCTACCTCCCACTACTTATACTCTTTCTCTCGTGTGTCTCCTCCGTCGCGCTCTTGTATCTTCTCCGTCGCTCTCGCTTGTTTCCACTGCTACTTCCTGTGCCTACAACGACACCGGAGTCAGCCTCATTTGGATCGAAAATCGTAGGTCAATGAATACTTAGGTGTGTCGCTCACCAATAATTAGTGGGAAAATCTTGCCCATATACAAATGTTGCAAGCAGTGAAAATGTGAACTCCTTCAAGTGGAAAGTGGTCGAATTTCGGAAATTGCATAGCACCTCTATGGTTTTGCACCAAAAAATCGACCTAAAGCCCTATCGCCCCCCCCCCCCTCCCCATTCAAAATATTGATGCCTCGCTTTGCCACCGGTCATCATAATTCCCAGCTAACCATTCCTCGCTGCAACAAAGTTTGTCGCCTGAGTTATAACACATTGTCGCCTGAGTTATAATACATTGTCGCCTGAGTTATAACACATTGTCGCCTGAGTTATAACACATTGTCGCCTGAGCTATAATACATTGTCGCCGAGTTATAACACATTGTCGCCTGATTATAACACATTGTCGCCTGAGCTATAATACATTGTCGCCTGAGTTATAACACATTGTCGCCTGAGTTATGACACATTGTCGCCTGAGTTATAACACATTGTCGCGAGCTATAATACATTGTCGCCTGAGTTATAACACATTGTCGCCTGAGTTATAACACATTGTCGCCGAGCTATAATACATTGTCGCCTGAGTTATAATACATTGTCGCCTGAGTTATAACACATTGTCGCCTGAGATACAACACATTGTCGCCTGAGTTATAACACATTGTCGCCTGAGTTATAACACATTGTCGCCAACGCCAGCTACTCGCTACGGAAAAAATCTCCATCGAGAACATTCCACGGCGTTCGCATTAGGTTCAGGCGCACCAGCGTCAAGCCACTGGCCAGCAAAACGAAGTGTGTGTTGCCAAACACGTCAATGAAGGTCGTCACAGGCCCCGTGCTGTTCCGCCATTCCGACATTCACCGGCACACGAACGAGACGCAATGTAATTCGGGTTGGGCTGACTGAGCACTCACCGGGGCGAGGCCATGGCTCGCATGCCGGCTTTCCACATGTCATTGCCAAGTCCACACGTGCGCAGCCCTCCTCCCCTCCTCTCCCCTCCCCTCCCCTCCTCTCCCTTTGGAAACCGGTCCAGTGTGGCGAGTTGCGGCAGGCGTTATTGGTCAGAAACTCGTGGCGGTGATGTCGGTCAGTACGTTGTGGCGGTGATGTCGGTCAGTACGTTGTAGCCCTGGTGTCGGTCAGTACCTTGTGGCCCTGGTGTCGGTCAGTACTTTGCGGTGGTGATGTCAGTCAGTACCTTGTGGCGGTGATGTCGGTCAATACCTTGTGACCGTTGTGTCGGTCAGTACGTTGTGGCCATGTTGTCGGCCAGTACCTTGTGGCCGTGGTGTCGGTCAGTACCTTGTGACAGGCTGATCTAGTGTGGGCCAGCGACCGGAAACGGGTCGTCATCAGGCGGCGCCAGTAGTACCAGCCGACAAGCTCTGAAACTCCAGCACAGAGATGCACCCGTCTGCTGGTATCGCCGACAGGTTTGTCGATTTTTACACGATAATTCTGGCTGGGGCAGCGGCCGACATGCCAGTATACCCTCCCCATATGGTCATGCTCTGTCACCTGGTCTGTCACGAGAGGCAAACTAGCCTAATCTACACCGACGAAGGCACTCATACTCACACGCACACACACACAAACACATACACACACACACACACACACACACACACACACACACACACACACACACACACATCCGCACGCCGTGTCGCGTCGTGTCGCGCTGTGTCACGTCGTGTCACGTCGTGTCACGTCGTGTCACGTCGTGTCGCGTCGTGTCGCGCCGTGTCACGTCGTGTCACGTCGTGTCACGTCGTGTCGCGCCGTGTCACGTCGTGTCGCGCCGTGTCGCGCCGTGTCACGTCGTGTCGCGCCGTGTCGCGTCGTGTCACGTCGTGTCACGCCGTGTCACGTCGTGTCACGTCGTGTCGCGCTGTGTCACGTCGTGTCACGTCGTGTCACGCCGTGTCACGCCGTGTCACGTCGTGTCGCGCCGTGTCGCGCTGTGTCACGTCGTGTCACGTCGTGTCGCGCCGTGTCACGTCGTGTCGCGTCGTGTCGCGCCGTGTCACGTCGTGTCGCGCCGTGTCACGTCGTGTCACGCCGTGTCACGTCGTGTCGCGCCGTGTCGCGCCGTGTCACGTCGTGTCACGTCGTGTCGCGCTGTGTCACGTCGTGTCACGTCGTGTCGCGCCGTGTCACGTCGTGTCACGTCGTGTCACGCCGTGTCACGTCGTGTCACGTCGTGTCGCGCCGTGTCGCGTTCACGTGTCACGTCGTGTCACGTCGTGTCACGTCGTGTCACGTCGTGTCACGCCGTGTCACGCCGTGTCACGTCGTGTCACGCCGTGTCACGCCGTGTCACGCCGTGTCACGCCGTGTCACGACTCCCTGTGTCTCGGTCGTTCCATTCAGTTTTTGCAGAAAACAATCGTCCAGCGAGGCACCCTCCATCGGAATAACATTACCCACGCAGTCGCCGGCTTCGGGGCACGCAGGTCACGTAACATGACAGCATAGCCACGTGACCGGCGGCTGAATCCAAGCGGTTATCCGCTCGGGTACACGACGTACAGCCGCAAAGCTCCGTCTCAGAACAGTGTATTTCGGAGTACCCTGCTCAGAGTAACTTGGGAGCACTTCAGAGGGAATGTTAGAATGAAAGCCGGTACAAATGAAAATTAAAGAGCAGGTGTATTCAAGAGCAAACAATAGGATCTTGAAACGCTGTAACACAAAAGTATCGAGGCTGCAAAAGATGACGGTTAGGCCTGGCCAGGTCATGCCTGTTCGCTCAGATCAGCTTCTGTGGCACATCACTGGAGAAGACGCGTTCGGGTTTCGATTCGCCCTTGCTCGTGATAATCGTGATCTTGCCGCTATTTCGTTTGACATTGAAAACCTGTTTTATCACTTGTGAAGCCCTTGGTGTGTGAAATAGATACTGCCCCGGGGCTGTTTGAGGCGTACGCGTTTCAGCACAATGTGGTTCCATGTGATGCATAGGTAAACTCCTCCGCAGACTGCCATAGACATTGACCAGTGAAGAAGCCAGGAATGTTTGTAACACAGAATGCAATGCCGTTGCGAATGCTACCATCAATGCCAAATAATGTTGAGCCTTAATCACGATGAGTGTGATGAAATACGTACGAGTATGGTGAAATACCCTGCCTTTTTTAGGCGTGCAATGTGCTCGAGCCATGGCCATCCGCTGGGAGAGGTGTTTGCCATCTTAAGCGATCTTGTCACGACCACCAGGAGCGGCGTCCGGCAGCGTCCAGTTCAGTACAGGGATATTTTGATTGTTCAGCTGGTGTTTAAGCCGGATTCTGACCTGACACGACCTACCCCGTCCTGACACTTTTTTACTATGATCAATATAAATACATTCATTGTTGTTAATTCTTGGAAAAAACGGCGTCGAAAGAAAACACACTCAATCTTTTTTACAACTTCCAGAGATTTATGTTGAGGTCCGTATCTGACCCAATATGACCTCTGGTGGCTTCATTATCAGTTATAATGCAAATTGAATGTACGCTTCAGGCTCTCAATGACCAGAGGTCCAGAGCTTCAAGACGGTGTTTCCATTTTATCATAGCATATGTAGATCGGAAGAGTTAGAGGAGGGCTTTCAAGAGCCCTACCCCACACCGGCCCGGCGAAGATGGATTTGTCAGCCGACCCGGAGAGGGTTAGCTGAGATTTGGTTTTTCTCGGAGAGCGACGTCCCAGCCTTCACAAGGTGAAATGAGGTGACTTTCTTCCACTGGGCGTATATTTTTGACGACAAAAATACTTTCTAAAGTATTTGCTGCCTCAATTCCAATCGTGCGACCATTCTTGCCCATGGGTAGCATTTATATTAACAAACACTTTCAAATTGCATGTCGCATTTCTTGTGTGCGCCCGTATTTCACCGGACCAATTCTGCTATCGATGTACGCTACGTTACGTTTTGATCGCAACTGATAAAAGCATATATTTGTACTAACTTCAGTTCACTTTCTGCTTGTTCACTTTGCAGTTCCATCTCACACGTACTCAGTGTATGGCACGTTCAAGTGACTGACGTCACACTTTTTTGTAAATGCTTACCTTTGGTCCGTCCAGATGCGCAGCCAAGGGACGGGCTGGGGAGGGTGTCCGCGGGCCCGCCTCCATCCTCTTCATAGTAACCAAAAATACATCATATCAAACAAGACATTTTGACATTTTCACCACGCAACACGAAAACTTCTCAGTGCACGAAGCGCGCCGAAAGCGCTATTTCATGACATTTTCTTAGGCCAGGTTCCCCCGTTCGGAAGTTCTGGCTGCTCTCTATTTCATGACATTTTCTTAGGCCAGGTTCCCCCCATTTTCTTAGGCCAGGTTCCCCCGTTCGGAAGTTCTGGCTGCGTCACCGGGTCCGCCCCATATTATCGCTGATTGACCGAAGTACAAATGTGCACCGTCAGGCTTCTCTGGTGACACGCGACGCATTTGCCGCTCTCCCGCCATTTTGTCTCATGCAGAAGAGAACCGGCAGGCGGAGGGCAGCCAGCGCAATGTCAGAGGGCTGGCGAGATGCGCTCAGAATGCGAGGAGTAAGCCAACTCTGATTCCTCATATTTCAGCTTGATGTTTCTTCATCGGTTGCCTGCGCTGTATACATTCTTGAACATCATTTCACGCATTGCAACCAAAATCCATACGTTTTATTTTATGACTCAATTTGCGGCACAATGCTGCAAATTTGGGTCACGTGATCCGTCAGCCTGGCACGATGTTACACAGAGTGACGCCGTGTTTAACGCATGCACGGGGCATTGGCGATGCGGAGCCAGCAGCCGTTCCCACGAGTCGGACTTCCGTACAGATCTGCCCTTCGGCAGCAGGAATGGATGCAGCTCCATCGGATCAGATATCAGCCGTGTTGGGAGGAATTATCAGTCACGACGTACGTGTCCGCCGTACCAGTCCGGGACGGGGCTGGTCCTTGGTCCGGTGCGGATATGACGTCCCATGACAGGTCATTGCCCCCATAGATAGATGGCGGTAGTGGTGTTCATTAGACTTGGTTGCCAACCACTGGACAGCGGCACCCAGCACCACGTCACCCAGCACTGGACCATGGCACCCAGCACTGGACCACGGCACCCAGCACTGGAAAACGGCACCCAGCACTGGACCATGGCACCCAGCACTGGCTAACGGCACCCAGCACTGAACCATGGCACCCAGCACTGGACCATGGCACCCAGCACTGGACAATGGCACCCAGCACTGGACCATGGCACCCAGCACTGGACAATGGCACCCAGCACTGGACCATGGCACCCAGCACTGGACGACGGCACCCAGCACCACGGCACCCAGCACTGGACCATGGCACCCAACACTGGATAACGGCACCCAGCACTGAACCATGGCACCCAGCACTGGACCATGGCACCCAGCACTGGACAATGGCACCCAGCACTGGATAACGGCACCCAGCACCACGGCACCCAGCACTGGACGATGGCATCCAGCACCACGGTACCCAGCACTGGATAACGGCATCCAGCGCCACGGCACCCAGCACTGGACGATGGCATCCAGCACCACGGCACACAGTACTGACCATGGCATCTAGCACTGGACTATGGCATCCAGTACCACGGCACCCAGCACTGGACCATGGCACCCAGCACTGGACCATGGCATCCAGCACCACGGCACCCAGCACTGGACCATGGCATACAGCACCACGGCACCCGGCACTGGACCATGGCATCCAGCACCACGGCACCCAGCACTGGACCATGGCATCCAGCACCACGGCACCCAGCACTGGACCATGGCATCCAGCACCACGGCACCCAGCACTGGACCATGGCATCCAGCACCACGGCACCCAGCACTGGACCATGGCATCCAGCACCACAGTACCCAGCACTGGACCATGGCATCCAGCACCACGGTACCCGGCACTGGACCATGGCATCCAGCACCACGGCACCCAGCACTGGACCATGGCATCTTGCGCTGAACCATGGCATCCAGCACCACGGCACCCAGCACTGGACCATGGCATCCAGCACCACAGTACCCAGCACTGGACCATGGCATACAGCACCACGGCACCCGGCACTGGACCATGGCATCCAGCACCACGGCACCCAGCACTGGACCATGGCATCCAGCACCCAGCACTGACCATGGCATCCAGCACCACAGCACCCGGCACTGGACCATGGCATACAGCACCACGGCACCCGGCACTGGACCATGGCATCTTGCGCTGAACCAGGCATCCAGCACCACGGCACCCAGCACTGACCATGGCATCCAGCACCACAGTACCCAGCACTGGACCATGGCATACAGCACCACGGCACCCGGCACTGGACCATGGCATCCAGCACCACGGCACCCAGCACTGGACCATGGCATCCAGCACCCAGCACTGGACCATGGCATCCAGCACCACAGCACCCGGCACTGGACCACGGCATACAGCACCACGGCACCCGGCACTGGACCATGGCATCTAGCGCTGAACCATGGCATCCAGCACCACGGCACCCAGCACTGGACCATGGCATCCAGCACCACAGTACCCAGCACTGGACCATGGCATCCAGCACCACAGCACCCAGCACTGGACCATGGCATCCAGCACCACGGCACCCAGCACTGGACCATGGCATTCAGCACCACGGCACCCAGCACTGGACCATGGCATCCAGCACCACGGCACCCAGCACTGGATCATGGCATCCAGCACCACGTCACAGTCCTCCCAACATCCTCATCCCACTGGACCATGGCATTCAGCACCACGGCACCCAGCACTGGATCATGGCATCCAGCACCACGTCACAGTCCTCCCAACATCCTCATCCCACTGGACCATGGCATTCAGCACCACGTCACAGTCCTCCCAACGTCCTCACTGCGCTTGATAGCTGATAGTCGACAGGAATGGTGACATGATTTGTTGCCTATCTGTATGCTATTATGCATTACGTATCTACATTATGCCCAACGGCTGCGCAAAAGTTCATTAGGATGCAGCGAGATAACGCATCGCAAAATTAGGACTACATTTTTCCAGTCCCGTTCGGGCTTGTCGTCACATATGTTGTACATGTAGGCTCCGAGGGTAGGCTCCGAGGGTAGGCTCCGAGGGTAGGCTCCGTAGTGCAGGATCCGTTTCCATGCTCGCTTGCGGACTCAAGTCTCGTGACCTCAGTTCCTGTATGTAAGGTATGTACCATCTCCATCGGTAGTCGACCCGGCCACTAGCGGACAGCACGCCGAAAGGCTTGACGAAAGGCCAAGCCGATGCGTAACCACATGGTACAGCTGTAGACGTCATGGTGACAGCTAAAATGACCACAGTACGACTCCCTCCAAAAGCTGTAGACGTCATGCTGACAGCTAAAATGGCGACAGTACGACTCCCTCCAAAATTCCTGAAGCCATCATTGATCCGGAATAAGCGATTGTAACGGAATGTGAGTGAATGCGACCGGATACGATCCGGTCTGGGTAGAAGCCCACAATAAAGTCCTGCAGCGACCGGATGTGATCTGGTCTGGGTAGAAGCCCACAATAAAGTCCTGCAGCGACCGGATGTGATCTGGTCTGGGTAGAAGCCCACAACAAAGTCCTGCAGCGACCGGATGTGATCTGGTCTGGGTAGAAGCCCACAATAAAGTCCTGCAGCGACCGGATGTGATCTGGTCTGGGTAGAAGCCCACAACAAAATCCTGCTGTGCATGCCATATAATGTCTGACACCAATGTCTCACAACTATCAAGTTGTATTTTTAAAAGCATTCCTTTGTCGTGTATTGTGAACGAGCTTAAAATAAACACAAGGGGAATTAGCAATTCACAGTAGCATGCGTCTATGACCCCGAAAAAGGAAAAAAAAAAAAAAAAAAAAAGGGGGGGAATGGGGGGGGGGAAGGCTTTTTTTTTTAAAAAAAGGGGTGGGGGAAAAACCCATTCACAAACCAATAATAGCGTTTGATGTGCTCGCTCTTGATGCTTATCATTAAATTGCCCGGATTTTGCTTAGGAGATGCACAGCTGATTAGGTGTATCCCGGCCAAAATGTTCTTTCTCCAAGCACACCCCGGCCAGAATGTTCTTCTACGAACACACGGTGAGGAAGAGCTGACGGGGCGCCGGAGACCTCTGAGTAGCCAACACGTTAGGATGACTCGTGGGGTGGTAATGCCGTGCCGCGTTTATATTGGGTCGGTACAGAAGCAGGGCTCGGAAGGAACTGTTGGGAGGGCCCAGCAAAACTGGGAATATAAAATGTTAGCATGAAAACACATTGAAAGGCTGGCCATCCAGTTCTATGTTGGCACATGTGATGAGTATTTGAACGGCTTGAGCTACTTCAAAGGAAGGAAGCTTCGTCTACTGGCGTGCGGACTTACAATAACAAGTTATCTGATATTGTGCGGAATACGGTGGATTATCTAGCGGTAACTGAAGTTCATGATTACCTTGTTCATTGGTGGGCATTGCTTCTGTTCTTTTCATTCATCGCATTATTATATTATTGTTATCATTTGCATTTTAGCGGCGGGAATGAAGGTAATGTATGTACTTTGACTTCCCAAGATAAAGTAATAGGGGAGGCCGGTATTTTATGATGCACATTTTCGAGAACGTGATATATCTCACTCGTGTGACGAGACATAGACAACGACTTGATATTGAAATGACATTTACTATATTTCTTCAAGGGTGAAATACGTTAATTATCGGTGCACAACAGCATTTCGATTTTCTTGTAGAAAATGGCTTGCAGCACAATGTCACTTGCATCATATCACCACGTGCCATATATACCATCACATCACCACGTGCCATATACCATCACATCACCACGTGCCATATACAGTAGGTTCTTGTAGACGATGGGGTGCTCTGATGCAATGGCGTCTGCAAACAAAATTATCGGTGGTACATTGGTGAAACTGGTGACACAAAGCATGCAATGCGCTCGGCTTCTGATCTCATAGTGCATGCAATGCGCTCGGCTTCTGATCTCATAGTGCATGCAATGCGCTCGGCTTCTGATCTCATAGTGCATGCAATGCGCTCGGCTTCTGATCTCATAGTACATGCAATGCGCTCGGCTTCTGATCTCATAGTGCATGCAATGCGCTCGGCTTCTGAGCTCATAGTGCATGCAATGCGCTCGGCTTCGGATCTCATAGTGCATGCAAGATATATCTTTATATGTTAAGAATAAGATTGATACCTTTGTACAAGCATTTGTCCGAAGTGCTTTTCAGAAACACAGGCTTTAAATCAGTCCTAAATGGATAGCAAAAATAATTGAAGAATTTCTGTGAATTATGCTACGCCTTCAAATATACTACACGCTATTTGACCTATGCAGTCGATGCGCTCTTGAGCCCCCAAGGATACTGCAAGTCAAAATCCGGCATTGAACACTGCTCATCGTACGTTTTTCCAACCGTCAAATTTTTCGATATGGGAGTACGTTCATTTTGATTTCGCCTTGGATTATTATCATTATAGTTTAGAGAGCTTGGTAAGAACGGCGGAATATTAGGTAGTGCCTTATGACGATTGTGATGTGTATAGCTTCCTCATTCGAAGACACTTGCACATTTATATTGAGCCTTTCCACTTCGTCTTCAGCTGCCTGTTCGAATATGCTACGGGACATGGCGCTTGCCCTCTCAGACCAAAAATCGGAATAATTCGGTAGTAAAAGGTAACGGAACGGGAAAGCGATGGATGATAGCAAAAACATTGACAAGTCAACGTTTAAAAAGTAGCTAAGCAGAATGCACAAGAAAAGACAATTTACTTTACCTCCCAATGTGCGCCCACTCCACGCTCCTCAGTAGCCGCCGGCCAGCCGTGTTCAAACGGTCTGGGCAGAAGGTAGAGGGCGCCGCAAGCAATATGTCTGATTATTCTGACAACTCGAGTCTTAGTTTGCGGGAAGGGCTGTCGAGTCAACCTATCTCAGTGTCATGTAACCCCGGTCCCTCTCTACCCTGCATAGCCTTGCTGAATGTTGCACAATGACCTTATTAATTGATTTTGAGATTCAGATAGCCTTCTAAGCATGGCGTGTCTATTATGACCTCTCGGAACAGCATCATTGAAGTGATGCTGCTGCTGCTCCTGTCGCTGAAGGCCTCGGACGCTCCCTTTTAAGGAGCTTAACTTGTGGATCATCCTGATTTTCCTTCCAGTGTGCGGACTGGTTTTCTAGTCATACCGGTGTAAGCTGCATTCGTAATTGATAATGTTGCAAGTCATTTTCCCCAATAGGCTATCATTTTCGACTGGTGTGCATCGGCATTGGATGAACAATCTAGGCCTGAAGACCGTCCGGGTAATTTGTATCGACATTGTTGCACGGGGTTGGTGGTGTCACCAGCCACCAGTCACCAGCCAGCCTTCCAAATTCTCGACAGATATGAATACTCGGAAAAGTCGAGGTAATGATCACAACAAGGAGCGTGCAATGGGAAAGGAGGCACTGCACTGTGCGTGACTTGTACATTGATATGTGCGTATGGCTCAGTGTGACATTATCAGCAGCTCTCCGGTAGGTACACTCACTTTCGGTGGGATGTTCGGGTACCTTTAGCATGGCTGGCTCACAGGAACGACGTACTCACACCAAAAAGGTGGGTGGCCCGTTTCCCAGTTATGAGTTGCGTGACAGTCTACCGCTTCGCCACCGGCCAGCGCGAGCCAGGATTCGCGTGTCACGCGACCATTTGCCCTGTAGCCATGCAGTGGTAAACACGGGTCTTCCCTGTTCCCGCCTTGCATTCCTCTGTCGGCGAAACAACATTGGCAGTTAAACGAGCAGGTTACTGACTTCTGTCGATAAGCAACAATTAATTCTGCGATTTCGACTCAGCAACACAGAATAGCAGGAAAGTTGGAAAAGCTCAGTTGCAAAGATGTAGCGAAAGGAGATGGGGGTTTATGATGTCAATGAAGTATTCTGGCCCAAAAATAATAATAGAATGTCCAACATTTATACGTTTTAGAAATGTAGTTCGAACTCTTGCTCGGGTGGCTTTATGAACCAGGATCCAATTGCTAAGAAGAGCTGGTTTCGTAAACCCTGGCCATGATTCCATGAATTACAGTTTTACAGTCTAAATTTGGCAAAGCGCTTCACGTGCCGTCAATACACCGACACGGCGACCCGGCAGCTCGCTCTCGACCTTATCGTCCAATTCCAACTGACCCTCCAGCCGGGGACAAAAAGATTTTACTTTATATTGCTTCATATAAAGTAAAATCTTGTATGGTAAAATAGTTGGATGGTATCAGCATTAAAAATACTTTACCCCACGGAATTCTGAATATGTCGCTTGCAGTACAGTGCCCAACATTTACAATCAATAATATGATATCATGCAACACATTCATTGCGCCCTAAAACATGTGATTCTCAATGAAGTAGATGCAATTTAATCAAGTAGCTAATTGACTTGTCAATGAATATGAATTAAGCAAGCAAGTGCCTCCCTGTGACTTACCGCCTCGGTAGCTTAGTTGGCTAGAGCGCTATCGTGCACCCGTCTCTGCTGTCCTGGCAATGCTGGGTTCGAGTCGCTTCGCGTGCTCGCTTTTAGTCCCCGGCTGGGAGGGTCAGTTGGCAATTGGCACGATAAGGTCGAGAGCGAGCTGCCGGGGTCGCCGTGTCGGTGTATTGACGGCACGTGAAGCGCTTTGCCAAATTTAGACTGTAAAACTGTAATTCATGGAATCATGGCCAGGGTTTACGAAACTAGCTCTTCTTAGCAATTGGATCCTGGTTCATAAAGCCACCCGAGCAAGAGTTCGAACTACATTTCTAAAGCGTATAAATGTTGGACATTCTATTATTATTTTGGGGCCAGAGAATACTTCATTGACATCATAAACCGCCCATCTCCTTTCGCTACATCTTTGCAACTGAGCTTTTTCCAACCTTTCCTGCTCATTCTGTGTTGCTGGAGTCAGAAATCCGCAGATATCAATTGTTGCTTATCGACAGAAGTTCAGTAACCTGCTCGTTTAACTGCCAATGTTGTTTCACTGACAGAGGAATGCAAGGCGGGAACAGGGAAGACCCGTGTTTACCACTGCATGGCTGCAGGGCAAATGGTCGCGTGACACGCGAATCCTATGGCTCGGACGCTGGCCGGTGGCGAAGCTGGTAGACTGTCACGCAACTCATAACTGTGAAGCGGCGCAGCCTACCAGTATTTTTTGCTGTGCAGCGTCACAGCCTACTTTCCTAGTGAGCCAGCCATGCTAAGGGTACCCTCGAAGATCCTACCGAAAGCGAATGTACAAGGGCCATTTAGTTAAACGATTGTCGAGGCAGTTCGCCGCGCAGCAGTTCGCCGACGGAGCTGGGTTCTAAACTCATTGGCTGCGGCCTTTTCGGCTTGCTCGCGGCCATTCGGTGTGGCAAACCGCCTCGGTGGCGCAGTGGCTGATGCGTCTGTTTCGAGTGTTGGAGGCCGTCAGCTTAAGCCTGACCCCGGGTAGACTTATCCCGGCCGGCCCCCACGAAGGAAATTGCAGCTCCCCTGGCGAAGATGTGTTGTAGCGATAAACCCACACACCACTGGGGAGGAGTGGCAGAATCCGCCTCCTCCCTGACGAATATTTGCGGTAGCGATAAACCCGTACACCACTGGGGGAGAGGGAAGATTCTGCCCCCTCCCCTGGCGAAAATTTGTCATAGCGATGAATCCGCACACCACTGGGGAGTAGGGGGGGGGGGGGCAGATTCTGCCTCCTCCCCTGGCGAATATTTGTGGTAGCGAAAAACTTCACGGCCAACGAGCCTACATTTGGCGCACCTGTTTCTACATCAATTCTCATGTTGTGCCAAAACTTTAGCGCCAGGTCGTTCAAATCACCGACCCAGGTCGATGTGACTCGACCCGAGCTCGAGGTCAACCCCAACATGATTTTGAATTTTCACAGATCGCTGTAGATTCTTAAGTTAAATTGTAAACTTGAAATTTTCAGAGTTGCCCAGATCAATTGATACAACACAGCTGCTCTCTCGATTTGTTGAGTTTTTTTTTATTTGTAGGCGTCATTTTTGCTGAAATTGTCTATTAGGATTATGATAGCAAATTATGTCGAACTCGGGCGCTTTCCGACTGGTAAGGTTAACTTTAATTAACGTTCTTGAGTGTGATCCATCCATTCTAAAACACAATATTTGAAAAATATCGAGAATAAAATAAAGTGCAATCAAATTGTCAGAAATTGAGGTTGGATTTTATAAACTTCCAAACCGACATGTGTTCTTCGGAACAAAAACACAGTTTTCAGAGTTGGAACGATTCCAAAATGACACCCAAAGCACCCGACTTTATGTCATGTCACGACAAACCTGCACTACCATGACACCCCGCAGACCTGCATTACCATGCTGGAGCAATGCCATGACAGATCTGCATTACCATGCTGGAGCAATGCCATGACAGATCTGCATTACCATGCTGGAGCAATGCCATGACAGATATGCAACATCATGACGCTGCCATGACCATGGCGCTGCATGGCAGTAGCACTGCATAACTTCGTGCATGACAGTGGCGCTGCATGCCAGTGGCGCTGCATGCCAGTGGCGCTGCATGCCAGTGGCGCTGCATGACAGTGACGCTGCATGACAGTGACGCTGCATGACCAGTGGCGCTGCATGCCAGTGACGCTGCATGCCAGTGGCGCTGCATGCCAGTGGCGCTGCATGACAGTGGCGCTGCATGACAGTGACGCTGCATGACAGTGACGCTGCATGACAGTGACGCTGCATGACAGTGACGCTGCATGACAGTGACGCTGCATGACAGTGGCGCTGCATGCCAGTGGCGCTGCATGACGTGACGCGCATACAGTGACGCTGCATGACAGTGGCGCGCAGACAGTGACGCTGCATGACAGTGGCGCTGCATGCCAGTGGCGCTGCATGACAGTGGCGCTGCATGACAGTGGCGCTGCATGACAGTGACGCTGCATGACAGTGACGCTGCATGACAGTGACGCTGCATGACAGTGACGCTGCATGACAGTGACGCTCATGACAGTGGCGCTGCATGCCATGCGCTGCAGACAGTGGCGCTCATACAGTGACGCTGCATGACAGTGACGCTGCATGACAGTGACGCTGCATGACAGTGACGCTGCATACAGTGGCGCTGCATGACAGTGACGCTGCATGACAGTACGCTGCATGCCAGTGACGCTGCATGACAGTGGCGCTGCATGACAGTGGCGCTGCATGACAGTGACGCTGCATGCCAGTGGCGCTGCATGCCAGTGGCGCTGCATGCCAATGGCGCTGCATGACAGTGGCGCTGCATGCCAGTGGCGCTGCATGCCAGTGGCGCTGCATGCCAGTGGCGCTGCATGACAGTGGTGCTGCATGACAGTGGCGCTGCATGATGTCATGACTTGAGAGGTGAGATCTGGGTGACGTGAGGCCGGTGGTTATATTTTTGGTCAAGTCACCTCTAGTCAGGGCCTCCTGTGACATGTTAGCTGGGGGCCATGCCCCCACCCCAGTCAGTGAACTTTCATCGTTGCTTGAACACCAAGGAGCAACTTCGTTGGTTTTGAACATTAAGGAGCAATCTTGTTGGTTTTGATAGGAGTCTTGCAACCACCAATGGTTCCCCCAATCAAAATTCCTGAGGAGAGGCGGTGTCTCTGATGGTGCACATGGTCTGACCTCAGTTAGAGTGGACGCTGAGGGGAGGCGGTGTCTCTGATGGTACACATGGTCTGACCTCAGTACAGAGTGGACGCTGAGGGGAGGCGGTGTCTCTGATGGTACACATGGTCTGACCTCAGTACAGAGTGGACGCTGAGGGGAGGCGGTGTCTCTGATGGTACACATGGTCTGACCTCAGTTAGAGTGGACGCTGAGGGGAGGCGGTGTGTCTGATGGTACACATGGTCTGACCTCAGTTAGAGTGGACGCTGAGGGGAGGCGGTGTCATCAAGGGCAGGGCATTTTCGGGCGCGTTCTCATCAGATGCAGCCAACGGGAATCGTGGACCAACATCAAGCAAGCCGACAGTCCAACCATGCCCGCTACTTCTATGCAGCGCAACAGCTGTGCAAAACGTCCTACACAAATTATGCAGTTCGGACGGTCGTTAAACATGGTACACAATGTTACACTGACCAGCGATTAGCGTAGCGTACAATGAAAGGATGACTACTACTTGGAAAAGTTTGTTGTTTTTTTTGCGCGTTCCGTTCTAATTAACCTTCACATGTGTGTGGGCACCTGCAAAAGAATAAGCTCTATTTTAAATTGTATGCGTTGCGTCACCATGGAGATTAGCAGCGAGTAGAAATTAGTCCGATTGCAGCTTCTGTTTTCTTTGCACCCGAAGGAAAAGCCATTACCAAAACTTGAATTGCTGTAGGTCAAGGACATATTCTGGAATTGGTCAAGGTTGTGCCAACAATCCAGAGTTGGTGAAGATTGTGCCAACAATTATGACTTGGTCGTATTCCTTTCATTCTTATTGGTCTTCAAAACTTCTATGCGTGTCCGAATGGACCCTTTGAGCAAACTTTACATTAATCATGGACTAACGTAATGTAGCTCAAAATTTCAGTCGTCCCCAAGTTGTTTTGTTAATAAAAGTATAATCAACACACAGCATATTACTCGGCTCCAGAACTCGGGGCATATAGAAGTCGCGATCTCATGCCTACCCTCACTCTGGATCAGCCACAGAAGTAGAGTGGAAGTAAATAATATTTTGGTCGCAGTGAATATGGTGTGACACTGGACCAGACGTCTACTTTGGTTTTGCAAGTAAATGAAATGGCCTCTCATTGGTGCAAGACGCCGGCTTTATTGCATATCGTCATCACCTCTATGCAATCACCACACACATAGCCCATAGTCAACACGGTCACTTTTAACTCTCAAAGTATTCGTTTCAAGTGCCTTGCTAAGCTGAGCAGCTTAAGCTTTGGGGACGCTATTGGGATATATCGGGGAAGTTGAGGACGCATATGTTCCAGCTCTGGGCACATGTGCATCCTCAGGAAAACCCATGGGTTCCACCTCTGGAATGGCGAACAATTGCCTGTTTACACGGCGGGGAGAAGGGTTGAGAAAATTCGTCCCCATTGCCTATGTTGATTAGCGCAGATACGTGGCATACATGTTACGGTTTGAATTATTGATTGCCAACATCTCATTGAATTATTGATTGTCAACATCCATAGTATCATATTCAGGTCTTATTACGGTTCGTACAGAATCGCACGTCCAAAGAATAACGATCGGCTTAGTATTACACATAGTTAGATACCATAAATGCATTGCACTTCACAACACGCAAGTAAATATACCTGTAATGAAATACATATTGGTGGTTACATCATGAAATATCTTCCATCATGCTGCACCCGGTTTGTCTTGACACTGCGAGAGCGTTGTCCACTAAAAGCAAAATCGAAAAAAAGCAATAACGTAAATTCGCGGACGGTGAATGTAGCATAGCGAGACATACCCCATAGTAGCGCGGGTGGGGTAGGAATAGTTCATAGCAGCTTCAGGGTAGCTTCTTAAATAATTGCAGCCGAAGCGACAACAGCACATACAATATCATTTTCACACGTTCGGCCCCTGCTTGTAAACATAAGCTCGAGCTCCTTGACGGCACATGTTTTGGCTCAGCTGCTACATTCAGCGCGGCAGAGTGGTGATGACGAGATAGAGACCAACTTGGTGTGTGGCAAACGACAATGTGGCACACCAGACCAACTTGGTGTGTGGCAAACGACAATGTGGCACACCAGACCAACTTGGTGTGTGGCAAACGACAATGTGGCACACCAGACCAACTTGGTGTGTGGCAACGACAATGTGGCACACCAGACCAACTTGGTGTGTGGCAAACGACAATGTGGCACACCAGACCAACTTGGTGTGTGGCAAACGACAATGTGGCACACCAGACCAACTTGGTGTGTGGCAAACGACAATGTGGTACACCAGACCAACTTGGTGTGTGGCAAACGACAATGTGGCACACCAGACCAACTTGGTGTGTGGCAAACGACAATGTGGCACACCAGACCAACTTGGTGTGTGGCAAACGACAATGTGGCACACCAGACCAACTTGGTGTGTGGCAAACGACAATGTGGCACACCAGACCAACTGGTGTGTGGCAAACGACAATGTGGCACACCACACCAACTGGTGTGGCAAACGACAATGTGGCACACCAGACCAACTGGTGTCGGCAAACGACAATGGTACACCAGACCAACTGGTGTGTGGCAAACACAATGTGGCACACCAGACCGACTTGGTGTGGCAAACGACAATGTGGCACACCAGACCAACTTGGTGTGTGGCAAACGACAATGTGGCACACCAGACCAACTTGGTGTGTGGCAAACGACAATGTGGTACACCAGACCAACTTGGTGTGTGGCAAACGACAATGTGGCACACCAGACCAACTTGGTGTGTGGCAAACGACAATGTGGCACACCAGACCAACTTGGTGTGTGGCAAACGACAATGTGGTACACCAGACCAACTTGGTGTGTGGCAAACGACAATGTTCTATTTTGGTCTGCTACACACACAAACATACGCACACACACACACACACACACACACACACACACACACACACACACACACACACACATGCACACACATACACACACACACACACACACACACTACACACACATACACACACACACACACACACCTACACACATACACATACACACACATACACACACACACACACATTTAGCATGGGAGAGTAGTGACGACCCACGAACTCTCGTTCTCCATGATGACGACGGTGGTGACGACCCACCAACTCTCGTTCTCCATGGTGACGACGGTGGTGACGACCCACCAACTCTCGTTCTCCATGATGACGACGGTGGTGACGACCCACCAACCCTCGCTCGACGTAACACAAACAGCACCGATGTTAGTTACTTGCAGAACGGTACATAATTATCGCCGTGCTGACTAAGACGGGCTTCGTGGTGCCCTGAGAGCGGCGCAGTGGGACCTGCTGGACGGGATGGAGTGGACGAGGCTCTGTCTGCTTTACGCACCTGTCGAGGCAGTGGGACCTGCTGGACGGGATGGAGTGGACGAGGCTCTGTCTGCTTTACGCACCTGTGGAGGCGGCAATACACGAACATGTTCCCCTCGTTGTTTTGAAAAGGCCACGTCCGCCATGGCTCGATGCAGAGGCTAAGACAGCCCTAAAGCTCAAACAGGCAGCTTTCGCGTGATTGAAGCGTCATCCAAATGACGAATTCTTGAAAACTGACTTTGTACGAATATGAACAGAATTCAAGCGACTTTGTACGAATATGAACATATTTCAAGCGTATTCGCGTAATAGTTCCATGAAATATCTGAGGGTTTAGTCGGCGATTTTGTGACAATTTAAAAGCGTTTCTGATCCATTTTGAAGTGTTTTACACCGACAAAGGGGATTTCGATGCAAGAGTGTAATGTCGTGCAGTCATCGAATGATGTTGGTAGAGCGAATTGACTGAACCATGTGTTTGTGGCAAAAGTTTTCGGACTCAGCTGCCATTAATTTCTCGCATAGGTATCCCTGAGAGTTATATGGATCTTTTAGCTTATTTTGATATGTCGGAGGAATCGGTATGCTTTTTGTTGAGAAACATAGTTGTAGGCAAGGCGACGTGCGGCCCAGATGGACTGAGCGCAAGCATCCCGCGTGAGTGTGCCGAGGAGCTGGCTGTCTCCCTATGTAAGCTTTTCACTATGTCATTGTCCTGTGGTGTCTTTCCCAGAGGCCATTGCTCCATTATCCATCATCCCCGTCATGGCCATCATCCCCATCTTTAGAAAGGCTCACGAAAGCTTCCAGAAAATATCGATCGGTGTCACCAGTGAAAAATATCGATAGGTGTCGGAAAATATCGATCGGTGTTGCCAGTCACCAATGCAAAGATTGCTAGTTATCAGTCACCAGTCATCAGTTCCCAGCTATCAGTCCAGATATTGCAAGTTACCAGTCGCCGGTCACCAGTCATCAGTCACCAGCCATCAGCCCACAGATTGCCAGTTACCAGTCACCAGTTCCCAGCCATCAGTACAGAGATTGCCAGTTACCAGTCACCAGTCATCAGTCACCAGCCACCAGTCCAGAGATTGCCAGTTACCAGTCGCCAGTCACCAGTCCCCAGCTATCAGTCCAGATATTGCAAGTTACCAGTCGCCGGTCACCAGTCATCAGTCACCAGCCATCAGTCCACAGATTGCCAGTTACCAGTCACCAGTTCCCAGCCATCAGTACAGAGATTGCCAGTTACCAGTCACCAGTCATCAGTCCCCAGCCATCGGTCCAGATATTGTCAGTTACCAATCACCAGTCATCAGCCCCAGCCATCAGTCCGGAGATTGCCAGTTACCAATCACCATTCATCAGCCCCAGCCATCAGTCCGGAGATTGCCAGTTACCAATCACCAGTCATCAGCCCCAGCCATCAGTCCGGAGATTGCCAGTTACCAATCACCAGTCATCAGCCCCAGCCATCAGTCCGGAGATTGCCAGTTACCAATCAACCAACCGCCACCTTCCCTCTGTGCATGGTCCCACTGACGGCAATGTCTGTGCACCACAGGTGTGGCCACTGTCGACAACCGCCGTCTTCTGTCTCCTCCTCATCGTCAGCACAACAGGTGAGACTGGTGACATTAGGGATGACGTCGCTAGAGCAGGTGAGACTGGTGGCATTAGGGGTGACGTCGCTAGAGCAGGTGAGACTGGTGGCTTAGGATCTTTTAGGGTTTGTGGGGGGGAAAGAGGGGGTGGGTGGTGGGGTTAGGGGTGGTCGCTAGAGCAGGTGAGACTGGTGGCATTAGGGGTGACGTCGCTAGAGCAGGTGAGACTGGTGGCATTAGGGGTGACGTCGCTAGAGCAGGTGAGACTGGTGGCATTAGGGGTGACGTCGCTAGAGCAGGTGAGACTGGTGACATTAGGGGTGACGTCGCTAGAGCAGGTGAGACGGTTGGCCTGAGGGATGGCATCACCAGAAATAATCGGTTATCTCCGTGGTGCCCTGGATACAGTCATAAGTGTGATCGTTCGCTATTGGCCAGTTTTTCGGAAGGCCTGCGGCAATTAAGACAATCAAGACAGACAATTATTTGAAACGTCAGCGATGGTATATGATCTGCACCGACTTCATGGACTACGTAACAGGATTGATAGTTAACCTAACGCTTTGAAAGGTTTATCGTTGACGTGTTGGTAGCATTCGAAACAAATTGTTAATTTCCAATGCCATTTGTAACCCATGTGAAATGCTTGCTTTTATGCCATACGTTACTGGTTATGTCACAGGAATCACGAACTCTTTATTGACGCTTTGGGAGGCTGCCATTGCTGACGCTTTTCAGCACTGGCAGCGAAATTGACAGCTTAAGATGTTTGCAAGCAGCCCCTCCAGCCTTAGGTGCCACTTTATAAAGTTTGATGGGGGTGGGGAATTGCCTTTTTGATTGCCAAAGCTGCCCAAAAACCACTCGTATTCGGTGTATGTCTACAGACACAATGGTTAAGCGCCTCGATTGATTTGTCCCCACCTCATTGGTGGGGACAAATCGATGATTGAGTGGGTCTGCGGCCCGCTTAGGATGTACGAAGTGATATCCCTACCTCCATTTGACCCTCGGAATCCTTTCGTAAAATCATGACATCAGAACATGTCCAAATTATAGATAGTCGATGTTATCAGCAGCATGCATAGTTTGTGATCCTACTTATACCCTCAATACGAATACTTCGGTCACATTTGAAAATATTTGCACACCTGTTTGGATGCCAACTGTCAATCAAGCCAGAGAAGTGATCAGACGACATGTGCTTGTCAATCAAGCCAGAGAAGTGATCAGACGACATGTGCCTGTCGATTTCACCTGCCTTCCAGTTCGGAGGAAGAGCACAGCAGATGTGGGATGCCCAGTGAGTGCATCTTAAACAGTGCATACTTAAACAGTGCATACTTAAACATCTGCCCATACTTCGGGCCAGCCTGCCTTCGATACCTAGGCAGTATGACAAGACAGTCTTTCTGGGAGCGCCGTCCGCCGTAGGCTTCCATATCGGGGGAAGACTCGCAGCGAGGCAAAGACAATGTCATTCCCGCTTCCTCGCTGGCTAGCTCAACTAAACCGCAGTCACGAAGGTAACATCCCGACCTCTTTGCAAGCTTGGGTGTGCACTAGATCAGCTCAGGTACATGGGTTGCATGGGTACATACTGCTGTGGGCTGCGGACGAGACTCCGCAGCTTTCAGAGGCAAACTTTTACAATGTCTTCCATGTCGAGGGGGGGAGACTCGCAGCGAGGAAAACACAAACAGCGAGGAGTCTTGGTGAATAAAACATTTAGAAACTAAGGCGCATTGAAGAGTAGAATGATCCGAATTATAACGAAAGCGACAAAGACACAAACTTAAAATCCGATGAGGTACGGCCTGTTGATGTTTCCTTCTGATTTTTGGTCCAGACGGGTCCCAGAAGCTGCACCTGTGTTCCTGCAGGAATGTACGGAAACACGAACAAAGCCCACTAATCGGGTGCCGTCTCTGCTGGCAGATGGCGCCATCAAGAAGACTCGCAAACGGGTGGTGTGCTACTACACCAACTGGTCAGTGTACAGACTGGGGCTGGCCAAGTTCCTGCCGGCAAACATCAACCCACATCTGTGCACCCACCTCATCTACGCCTTCGGTGGATTTGATGACGACTTCCAGCTCATGCCGTTCGACAAGTACCAGGATATCCAGAAAGGTGAGGTGTGAGAAGGGACAGGAAGTCCGAAGGGACACAGCGAGAGATAGAAAGAGAGAGAGAGAGAGAGAGAGAGAGAGAGAGAGAGAGAGAGAGAGAGAGAGAGAGAGAGAGAGAGAGAGAAAAAAAAAAAAATATATATATATATATATATATATATATATATATATATAATATAATATAAATATATATAATATATATATATATATATATATATATATATATATATATATATATATATATATATATATATAGAGAGAGAGAGAGAGAGAGAGAGAGAGAGAGAGAGAGAGAGAGAGAGAAAGACATGCAGACAGAGACAGAGATAGGAATATGGACAGGGTAGGGGTAGAAATAGGGATAGGAAAAGGATAGGGATAGGGATAGTGATAGGGATAGGGATAGGAATAGGGATAGGGATAGGGATAGGGATAGGGATAGGGATAGAAATAGGGATAGGGATAGGGATAGGGATAGGGATATGGACAGGGATAGGGATAGGGATAGGGATAGGGATAGGGATAGGGATAGGGATAGGGATAGGGATAGGGATAGGATAGGGATAGGGATAGGGATGGGGATGGGGATAGGGATAGGGACAGGGTTAGGGATAGGGATAGGGATAGGGATAGGGATAGGGATAGGGATAGGGATAGGGATAGGGATAGGGATAGGGGTAGGGATATGGATAGGGATAGATATAGAGTAGGAGGTAGAGAGAGGTAGAGGTAGATATACAGATATAATTGGAGATAGAGGAGATAGAGATAGAGGTGGTGATAAATGTAGAGATAGAGATAGAGATATAGATATAGATATATATAGAGGTAGAGAGAGATAGAGATAGAGATAGGGGTAGAGATAGAGATAGAGATAGAAGAGAGAGATAGAGGTAGATATAGAGATAGAAGTAGAGATAGAGATAGGGATATGATGATGTTCAGAACAGTTCAAGGAACACTATCCAATATTGGGAAATGTAAATGTTGGTCAATACTCAATCCTCCCACAGACAGTGGTGCAGTCTGCCGAAGCTAGAAGCCCTGAGTTCAGAGGACACAGGTCCAAAGCCAGAGGATAAGAAGAGTTCAGAGGACGCCCTTCAACGTCTCCATAAATCTAGAAAATCTGCCACTGGTTCCAAACTTTGGGGAGGGGAGTGAAGGATGTTTTTTTTTCTGCTGTTGGTGTGGGGAGTTTTTTTGCCGCAGTTATTATTATTTGTGTTTCAACACTAGTGATGGTGGAACCAGAGAACACCTAGCCGGCCGGCGTAGACTCGCTGATCTGCAAGGGCTGATGCACAGGGCCCATGCCTAATATTTTGATATCTGATTGCCTGGGGAATTACTAGTACGTGTACATAAGAGCATACCTTGAATTTGAAATGCTTAGCCTATCAAAAACAAAATTACTTCCCCTCCACAATGTAGCGCCGTTACAAAAAATGTAGAGCCTGAGGTCCAGCACTCATTGTCAGAAAATATAGAGCCTATCATCCAGCACCTATTGTCAGAAAACGTAGAGTCTGGCGTCCAGCACCTATTGTCAGAAAATGTAGAGCCCGGCATTCAGGATCCATTGTCAGAAGATGTAGAGCTTGGTGTCCAGCACCCATTGTCAAACAATTCCGGGCTCACATGCTCTGCCCGTTTTCATTGCTGAGATCCAGTTTGTCATGTGGTTTCAATAATGCCAGGCTGCCAGACTTTGACTAATCCGACCTCTCTTCCAAAGGAAATCCTCCTTTCACAACAGCTACAAGCGTGGGCGTGTATTCACCTCTGCCTTCTAATGTGCCTTGGGGACTTTGCAGCCTTGTCTTACTTCCGTTGAAAACTCGCTTTTCTGACCACAATTCGCACCTCCAATTTTTGCTTCAGCCGTACAATTATGGACGTGAATTGTGCAACCAAGGACGTGCTCTTCATTCGACTACTCCGTAAAGCTAGACAGATGGATAACATTGTTCGTGGTACCACCAATCGAAGAAGAAGAAGACGAACCTTGGGTTCGTTTACGACGCATTCCGCTGCGAGGTCACATAGCTTCTCCTACCTCTGACGCCGATTGGTCGCGGGAGGACGCGGGAGGACCCACGGGTTGTGGGATTGGTCGCGGGAAGACTCGGTAGCCCCACGGGTTGTGGGATTGGTCGCGGGAGGACTCGGTAGCCCCACGGGTTGTGGGATTGGTCGCGGGAGGACCCGGTAGCCCCACGGGTTGTGGGATTGGTCGCGGGAGGACTCGGTAGCCCCACGGGTTGTGGGATTGGTCGCGGGAGGACCCGGTAGCCCCACGGGTTGTGGGATTGGTCGCGGGAGGACCCGGTAGCCCCACAGGTTGTGGGATTGGTCGCGGGAGGACTCGGTAGCCCCACGGGTTGTGGGGTTGGTCGCGGGAGGACTCGGTAGCCCCACGGGTTGTGGGATTGGTCGCGGGAGGACCCGGTAGCCCCACGGGTTGTGGGATTGGTCGCGGGAGGACCCGGTAGCCCCACGGGTTGTGGGATTGGTCGCGGGAAGACCCGGTAGCCCCACGGGTTGTGGGATTGGTCGCGGGAGGACTCGGTAGCCCCACAGGTTGTGGGATTGGTCGCGGGAGGACTCGGTAGCCCCACGGGTTGTGGGATTGGTCGCGGGAAGACCCGGTAGCCCCACAGGTTGTGGGATTCCAACCCACGATCCAGCGATCAAGAGTTCAACGCCCTTCCGACTGAGCTGCCGCAACCCCACAATCAATCGAGACAGCACGCTCTCTCGATCCCAGCACATCGTCAATAATCAGTCACTATTGAGCAAGAGCGCAGAGGTGACTGCCACACACGCTACCCATAGCACATGTATTTTTGTCAAACATTTGGCTTTGACTAAATTACGAAGCCCTAGCCCCGCGGCGGCTTCGCCGTCCATGCTGAGCAGGGTGCCGGCGTAGCATGTCTATAGACATCAGTGGTAGGAAGGCGGGCGCAATTAGCCGTGATCGTGCATGAAGTGCGTCGTAAACCACCCAATGGACGGAAGGCGGCAGCAGATTCTATGGTGACGTCAGCCCGTTCAATCAGCTGATCAGATGGCCGGTTTAGTCCCCAGCTATGACGTCACCTTGCCTGAGTCACCGACACACTGAAAGTGGTGCCGGCCTGCAACCGCACCAGACTCTCACACGTCACCAGAGCGGCACGCATCGACACGCCACCGATCTGGAACCGCACCATACTCTCACACGTCACCAGAGCGGCACGCATCGACACGCCACCGATCTGGAACCGCACCATAATCTCACACGTCACCAGAGCGGCACGCATCGACACGCCACCGATCTGGAACCGCACCATACTCTCACACGTCACCAGAGCGGCACGCATCGACACGCCACCGATCTGGAACCGCACCATACTCTCACACGTCACCAGAGCGGCACGCATCGACACACCACCGATCTAGAACCGCACCAGACTCTCACACGTCACCAGAGCGGCACGCATCGACACACCACCGATCCATAGACCTCACCGCGCCGTACCTACAGCCAGCTGTCGACGTCAGGAGTGGCGTCGGGTACACAGCTGGAGAGATCTCACTAAATCATGGGGTTCGCCGTCCAGGTCGGTTTTTGAGGACACATTTTCAGATTGAAGAGAAAAAATGACAACTTAACATTAGCAGGGTACTAAGCCAGAGCAGCTGGACTCACCGACCCACCCGGGATCTCCAGCCATGGCTGGGATGTAAAAATAGGTAAACAACACATAATGATTTCCGCTTGAATAACATATAGGCTCCAATGAGCTCTACCTCATATCCAATGAGTTAATTTACTGGGTGTAAACTAGATTATG
The DNA here is from genome assembly GCA_034440615.1 of Ashinkailepas kermadecensis. Taxonomy (NCBI): domain Eukaryota; kingdom Metazoa; phylum Arthropoda; class Thecostraca; family Neolepadidae; genus Ashinkailepas; species Ashinkailepas kermadecensis. Next base: position 9,565 of record JAOTOM010001956.1, on the reverse strand, counting down.
TATGCTTTCCAATTCGGCACCTCGCATTAATCTAACGTAGTGTGTGGATGAACCGCCAGCAATCCCTCGAGAGAAACCTGATGAAGCCCGTGAACCAGTATCGCATCCTTCGTGCCACACAATCTTGTAAACGGCCCTGAATCGGCACTGCCACCACTAACTCGAGAAGAATATCCGGTGATTCCATCTTAATCCGTCACTCTTAATGCATCAAACAAAACTTTCCAAATGCCCCTGGATCATCGGCATGTTCCCTGAATCCACCACTTCCAGCCCTCGTCCCGGGCTACATGAGCACAATTTCCTGGTGACAACTGTAAGAAGGCTTACATTCTTTTGCAACACAAAATTCCATGTTGCTAGCCGACGAGGCCGAACGACGTCCGACCAGCTCTCGCCCTTCCCATGACATGCTTTTCTAGCATCAGCCAAGCCGAACCCAAACGTCGCGTACCTGTGAGGATCGCAGGCGGGAGCGATAGACCTGGGCCTGTAAAACATGCCAACCAGGATTAAGCACCTCGATTTTGGCTCCGCTGCCCACCCCAGCTGGCCGCCTGGACACAACAACAGAAAGAAGAAAGGCCGGTCGACCTTGAGGCCAGCGACCCCGGGTAGAACTCTAGATCGCCGCCAGCTCCGGGGAAAACGAAAAACAATAGTGTTGGCAGAATGTCACGAAGGCCCAGGTGGCATCCGGAAGGCATGGCCGCAGGAAATACAAAATTAAGACGGCACACTGCCGACCTATCAACACGTGAACTTTCTACTCGGGGCATACTGAATGGGTGGAGAGGGGAACAGGGGCGGAGAAGAAACTGTAACGAAAACTGGTACACAGGGTGACTTGGGACAGAAGGACCCACACTGGGAGCAGCGACTCGGACAGCATAGTGACTCAGACGGAGTTGAAGTGATGGATGGCCGGAGGGCGACCAATATTTCCCATGTGAATGATGTCTGTTTGTCATGCCTTCCTTCTTCCAAACCGCACCCGGGCCGACCTCATTTCTATGATATCTATTGCGTCCTCAACCTCATTTCATTTGGCTGAAAGGAGTGAACAGTCTGGGGGGGGACCAAATAGGCTAAATCGCGAATGTTGAGTAATGTATCGCGCATGCATGTACTTGAATAGACATATGTGAGACGGCCGGTGGTCCGTGAGTTAGGGGTGTTTATAGACATATGTGAGATGGCCGGTGGTCCGTGAGTTAGGGTGTTTATAGACATATGTGAGATGGCCGGTGGTCGGTGAATTGGGGGTGTTTATAGAGAGGCCGGTGGTCGGTGAATTAGGGGTGTTTATAGACATATGTGAGATGGCCGGTGGTCGGTGAGTTAGGGGTGTTTATAGACATATGTGAGATGGCCGGTGGTCGGTGAATTGGGGGTGTTTATAGATGCCGTGGTCGGTGAATTGGGGTGTTTATAGACATATGTGAGATGGCCGGTGGTCGGTGAGTTAGGGGTGTTTATAGACATATGTGAGATGGCCGGTGGTCGGTGAATTGGGGGTGTTTATAGAGATGGCCGGTGGTCGGTGAATTAGGGGTGTTTATAGACATATGTGAGATGGCCGGTGGTCCGTGAGTTAGGGTGTTTATAGACATATGTGAGATGGCCGGTGGTCGGTGAATTGGGGGTGTTTATAGAGATGGCCGGTGGTCGGTGAATTAGGGGTGTTTATAGACATATGTGAGATGGCCGGTGGTCGGTGAGTTAGGGGTGTTTATAGACATATGTGAGATGGCCGGTGGTCGGTGAATTGGGGGTGTTTATAGAGATGGCCGGGGTGGTGAATAGGTGTTTATAGACATATGTGAGATGGCCGGTGGTCGGTGAGTTAGGGGTGTTTATAGACATATGTGAGATGGCCGGTGGTCGGTGAATTGGGGTGTTTTAGAGATGGCCGGTGGTCGGTGAATTAGGGGTGTTTATATACATATGTGAGATGGCCGGTGGTCCGTGAGTTTGGGGTGTTTATAGAGATGGCCGGTGGTCGGTGAATTAGGGGTGTTTATAGGGCGTAATGTCACGAGGTTTACATGAATGTAAATATATTACATTAAGCATAAGAATGTTTGAGGCCACTAGCAGCTACTCGACATTTCACGGACAGGAAGAGCAATGGAAAGGGACTTCTTGCGAGCAAATATGGAGTATAGCTTGGGCTAACGGTCAGGAATAATTGGCAAAAATCGAGTCCTAACATCCGTCATGCCGGACCTTCGGGTCGAAGCGACCGTGAAAAATGGCAATCGCTCGATCCGAGAGCACGCATGTTGAGAACTTTGCGTGCAACAATCCGTGTCTTCCCCTGCCCGTCCAATGCACTCTGTCCTTGCACTAACATGATTAAAACATTACCATCGTGCTATCAACGCAAGCTACCCGTCGCCAACAACGCCAAGCTACCCGCCGTGGTGCGGACTAGTTTCAAAATCAAACTTTAAGTGAACTCAAGGAATGCCCTTCAGCTTGGTGTTCAGTGCCGAGCCTTGCTCATGTGACGAACCAAATAGCAATTAGGCCAAATAGCGTTGGCGCTTAATGGCCGCAGCCAGGTGACCCTCCGTGGGGATCAGCGTAACTCGAGGATGACGTCAGAAACACGGCCATCCCAGACCGGTGATGATAGCCTATTACATTCGCCGGCCACCAGATGGTCAGGGGAGAGTATTTACGTCCGCAGCTGAATGGCAGGCCGTGCCTCGGGGTTGAGGGGTACGCGTCGCGCCTTTCCCTTGATACCGTCACCAGTCACCGACAGATAGACGTGCATAGTACCGTGTGCACTGTGCACCCTCCCGACATGATGAGTGATAATTCACCCATCATGGTTGGATATGTGCCGGGATATAATTTACTATGTAAAATAAATATATAAGCGGGGAGCCAACCTGCGAACCGTCCTCCTATGGACCAAACGTTCCAGGGTAATGCTAGAGAGAAATAAAAAGAGTAATTTGTACATAATATGAATATTCTCGTATATAATTTGCGTGGCCACATTTTTCACTGCGATAGGGCGAGATGAAATGAACACTTCAGAGGAATTGGCAAAATTATTGAATAAATCACTGGCAGTCGCCTTCAACTGGTTCATTCAAAATCGACTAAAATATATCCGTAAAAAACTTAGATGGTTGTTCTCCAATCTTCTAGACAGCATGCACCTGTGGAGTTCTCTGTTCGTCTGGGCAAGTTGGAAATAGTACCCACAAAGTCTGTGAAAATGCTTGATGGGGAAATTGACTCACACCTGTTCTGGGATGTGCATGTATCTGCTGTGATGCGTCTGTGTAACCGCATACTTATTGGACTCGCAAGACTGCGTCATAGGTTTTCCCACATTACGAGGCGGGTGCTAGTTGAAGCACCCGTGTTTCGTCACATAAGCTACTGTGTGTCTGTCTGGGACAGCTGTAGCAGAGCCTGGAAACGGCGCATAAAAACGCATCAACTTTGGTGCATGGATTGTCGCCGGCTTGCACTACCGGGATCATGTGTCGCCAACGTTCAAATAACTAGGATGGCTCAAATTGGAGGACTTCATATCCGAGACAAATGCTCACCCAGTTTTCAAAATTATGGATGAGTTCACTGGCTCATAACTCATTCGCAATCAACTGAACTGTCGCTCAATTGTGTCGCAACGGAGCACCAGGGCCACGGTTAACAGTGAGCTCCAAGTACCACGATGCCGCACAGAATTCGCGCGCCGCTCCTTCATACCGGGAGCTTGTCGGACGTGGCACAATCTGCCTCCAGATGTGAATAGCTCAGGTGGCTACAATTTGTTTTTTTTTCTCAGACGGAGGCTTTTGGTCATGCTGCGCATGTGCTGCGCATGGCTTGGCATGCCGTAAGCCCCAGGGCTGAAAGGGCCGACTAGGGTATATAGACGACTAGGGGATGTACCCAACGTGGTAGAGATCCGTGTCCATCCGTTGTGCACGTTCTCAGCGAGCAAGGCCCGGCAAGGCTTCGACTGTCGTAATGTTAGGTGGGTCGGTCATAGACACCAGAAGACTTATATAAGCCCTCGGAGCCTGTAAATGAGCCACATAGTGACATTAAGACCTCATACAGGCGCGGAATGCTGCCAATAATGGCGAGGACAGCTATGATTGGCAATGAAAGGTTTAAGTATTTGACACATATACCTTAAAAATTAGAGCAATGGTTAGCCGATATGTGTGTTTGTGCACAGCTGAGGGGCGGGGAGACCGGGAGCCAACTTGTGGACCAAACAATATATTAATAAATGAGAGTGAATTGGACGGGCGAATATGAGCGAATGAGGATAATTAATATGTGTTAGGTGGCTCTAAGGACCAGCGGGAGCCGCTTGGGTCTCAAAACAGGCACCTATTTCGTGCGGTACATTGCACAAAATTATGCTACTATTAACACCCAAACTCCCCCAATTGGAGGCAAGCCACTCAAACCATGGCAAAATTCCATTCTCATTAATTTATAATATAATTTATTCATTACAATTTAGCGAGTGGCACTCACTTGCCTATATGGTGTTCCCAAAACTTTGACCTCGCACAACATATCAATAAGTGTAAAGGATGGTAGTTCATACAACGCCAAGTCTGCTGGGATTGGATGAATGGATGGTGGAGGTGGTGGGGACCAACCACAACACCAACACACTGACGCTAAAAGCAAAGGATAGATTCAGCCAGGTTTGGTTTCGTAGGTTTTCTTTCAAACAACCCTAGAGAAACCACAACCACAGCCCCCACCCCCATATACCCCGTACCCCGCTGACGGAAAAACCCCCTACACAACCCTGAGTCAGCACCTTCACCCCCTTGAAAATCCCTCATGGAATCCTTGAATCAGCACCTCAACCACCCATAAAAGCTTCCTGGTGATGCATGAATCAGCACCTCATCTTTCCAAACACAAAATACTTCAAACGGCCTTGAATGGGCACCCTATAAACTGTGGAGTCTCATCCCTGATGCTGCCAATGAATCGCCCTTAATTTGTATCTTCATCAACTCCCCCACCCGCTTCCAGAAATTCCCGGCGTCGTCACCGAATCGGCCCCTCCACCCTGCGCTCCGATGGACGCGGCTGGCGGAAGCTGCAGGCAGCTGGCTTGCAGTCAGCTGACATTGCTGATATCGGAAATTTGAATTAGTTTCATCATGATGACTTCGTTCATAAATGTAACAATCATTTTGGCAATTGCATCAAGGAATACAGAATATTTCTACACACACCCAAATGTTGGGTTGTGGTCAGAAAGTTCAGTCTGAAATATTCAGAGCACATCCCATCTTTCTGGCTTCCCGACTAACTAACATATATTTCCTAGAATAGCGCAACGAGAGCTACCAGTATGGGTGTTCTTTTACATTCTTTGAGGGGGTACGGGCTCCTCAGTGGTGGCTTTTTCCCCTTAATTTCAACTTTTAATATGGGACCCTATGGAATGTGCCCCTCAATCCATTCGGACACACTCACTGCCTTTATGTATTGTGCCCCCACCAATTATTTTCAGAATCCAACGTCCCTGGTTACCAGGAACCTGCTGGCCTCATTTTTAGTCACGTGAACTCGGCATCCTCCTCCCTCCTCTCCCCACTTACACACACACACACACACACACACACACACGGTCCTCACAGAGCGCCATACCTGTCGGAGGTCGCGTGTTCTATTCGCCCAGTCCAACCACCTAGCTGTTGTCTTCGGCTTTTTTGCTGGACACCATCAGGTCCAGCTGGACACAGTCAGGCACACATTTTAGTTAGCTTGGCACCAAATCAGGCTAGTCTCAGTTAGCTTTTTGCTTACATATACTTGCTTTGGCTGTATTATGCTTATTTATGAAACTAAATTCCGGTTCAAAGGCGATATTCCTTTGGCTTTGTGGATTAAGTATGGAAAAAACTTGCAATCTGGCGGGTTTTCCAGTCAACGAGGAAAACATGATGTAACAAAGTTGTTCTTATTTTTTAACTCATTTTTAGGAGAAAATAATGGATTAAACTGAAAGAGGAGAACATTTTCCCGACATATCAATGTATTTAGGGTATATTTGAATACATGTTCACCACAAATATATCTGTTAAACATCACACGGCTTCCACGCATGGACAGGCAACGTCTACGTTGCCGAGCCTTGAACGCCGCTCTCGGCCACCGTGCCAGGTATGTGGCGGCCGACTGCGGCCCACCAGACGCCGGCTGCCGCGGCAACGCCTCGGTGACGTCACAGTGGACGTCACAGTCATTGGGTGATGGCGACAGCGAGGCCGGCGGCGCAACGGAGGTCAGGCCGGCAGGTGATGAAGGCACACCAACGGAGGTCAGGCCGGCAGGTGATGAAGGCACACCAACGGAGGTCAGGCCGGCAGGTGATGAAGGCACACCAACAACGGAGGTCAGGCCGGCAGGTGATGAAGGCACACCAACGGAGGTCAGGCCGGCAGGTGATGAAGGCACACCAACGGAGGTCAGGCCGGCAGGTGATGAAGGCACACCAACGGAGGTCAGGCCGGCAGGTGATGAAGGCACACCAACGGAGGTCAGGCCGGCAGGTGATGAAGGCACACCAACGGAGGTCAGGCCGGCAGGTGATGAAGGCACACCAACAACGGAGGTCAGGCCGGCAGGTGATGAAGGCACACCAACGGAGGTCAGGCCGGCAGGTGATGACACCAACGGTCAGGCCGGCAGGGTGATGAAGGCACACCAACAACGGAGGTCAGGCCGGCAGGTGATGAAGGCACACCAACGGAGGTCAGGCCGGCAGGTGATGAAGGCACACCAACGGAGGTCAGGCCGGCAGGTGATGAAGGCACACCAACGGAGGTCAGGCCGGCAGGTGATGAAGGCACACCAACAACGGAGGTCAGGCCGGCAGGTGATGAAGGCACACCAACGAGGTCAGGCCGGCAGGTGATGAAGGCACACCAACAGAGGTCAGGCCGGCAGGTGATGAAGGCACACCAACGGAGGTCAGGCCGGCAGGTGATGAAGACACACCAACGGAGGTCAGGCCGGCAGGTGATGAAGGCACACCAACGGAGTCAGGCCGGCAGGTGATGAAGGCACACCAACAACGGAGGTCAGGCCGGCAGGTGATGAAGGCACACCAACGGAGATCAGGCCGGCAGGTGATGAAGGCACACCAACGGAGGTCAGGCCGACAGGTGATGAAGGCACATATAAGCACATCAACAGAGGTCAGGCCGGCAGGTGATGAAGTCACACCAATGGAAGTCAGGCCGGCAGGTGATGAAGGCACACCAACGGAGGTCAGGCCGGCCGGTAATGAAGGCACACCAACGGAGGTCAGGCCGGCAGGTGATGAAGGCACACCAACAACGGAGGTCAGGCCGGCAGGTGATGAAGGCACACCAACGGAAGTCAGGCCGGCAGGTGATGAAGGCACACCAACGGAGGTCAGGCGGCAGGTGATAAAGGCCACACAAAAAAGAGCCAGCCGGCGAAAAGATAAAAGGACACCAAAAGAGGTCAGGCCGGCAGGTGATGAAGGCACACCGACACAGAATACGAGCGGCGCCAATTGTGTCCGACTGGCCGGCGATGAGGGTGGCGGTGATGAGAGTGGCCGGCAATGAGGGTGGCCGGCGATGAGGGTGGCCGGCGGTGAGGGTGGCCGGCGGTGAGGGTGGCCGGCGGTGAGGGTGGCCGGCGGTGAGGGTGGCCGGCAGTGAGGGTGGCGGTGAAGGTGTCCGGCAATGAGGGTGGCCGGTGGTGAGGGTGCCGGCAGTGAGGTGGCCGGCAGTGAGGGTGGCCGGCGGTGAGGGTGGCCGCGGTAGGTGGCCGGCGGTGAGGGTGGCCGGCAGTGAGGGTGGCGGTGAAGGTGTCCGGCAGTGAGGGTGGCCGGTGGTGAGGGTGTCCGGCAGTGAGGGTGGCCGGCAGTGAGGGTGGCCGGCGGTGAGGGTGGCCGGCAGTGAGGGTGGCGGTGAAGGTGGCCGGCAGTGAGGGTGGCCGGTGGTGAGGGTGGCCGGCAGTGAGGGTGGCCGGCAGTGAGGATGGCTGTGGTGAGGGTGGCCGGCAGTGACGGTGGCCGGCAGTGAGAGTGACTGGCAGTGAGAGTGGCCGGTGGTGAGGGTGGCCGGCTGCCACACCCCAGCCGCGGCGCGTCGCTTCCCACGGTCACATGCATGTGTTACGAGGACGGGTGGCGGCCGTGGTGTGGTGCGCCAGCTCGCCACAACACCGCAGGCACTGTTGCGCCATAATACTACAGCTGCAGATGTGCCACCTCCGGCCGAGAGGAGGGTCGAGCGCTGACGGCGACAGTCGGGCTTTGTAAAGAGCAACACCCTGTGTATTGTAGTACTGACGGTGGGGCCCTGTGTGCTGTGACCTGCACGGTGGCCGGAGTCCGGCCTGTCGTTTCCTGTCGTGCCGATTATACCGTACCTGGCACGCTGCAGGGTCATGTAAGGGTGGTGGCCCCGACCAGTGCATATCGCGTGCTGTTCGTGCACGGCCGTGTAGCCATGTAGCCGTGTAGCCATGCAGTCATGTAGCAATGTAACCGTGTAGCCGTGTAGCCGTGTAGCCATGTAGCCGTGTAGCCATGCAGTCATGTATCAATGTAACCGTGTAGCCATGTAGCCGTGTAGCTGTGTAGCCGTGCATCCGTGTAGCCGTGCAGCTATGTAGCCGTGTAGCCGTGTAGCCGTGTACCGCTGGCCGCCCACCGTCAGTGCCCATCAAATCGTGACAGCTCCAATCGAGCCAAGCGCTCCGTCTGTGCCGATAAAAACCGCTGGGCAGCGTGGTAAACACAATGGTGGTATGTGCCGCGTGTGGCGTGTGAAGCCAGCGCCAATACAGTGAGCTCACTTGACCTTGAAGATATTGACCTAAGGTCATGAAATTTGCACTAGAGTTCACTAGCATACCCATGCACCCTACGAATTTCGTTACTCCAGCTTTAATAGGAGTATATATATATATTTTTTTTTTTTTGGGGGGCGGAATCCGCCCTCCAGTGCGCGTAGTTTTCATAGGCCCTCTAGGGCGCGTGTTAAGCTTGTCATTGGCTGAACTAGGCAAATTAATTCCAACGTGAATATACATCAGGCACTTCACCGGTATACCAATGCTTCCTGACTACACCCCCAAACTAAAGCTCGTATTTCCTCTAGTTGTTTCGTTCTGGAATATAGATGGAATCTTTACACTAGTAAATGCTGTTGATGGGGACATCCGGTAAGTCCGGCACCGCTGTGGTTCCTCAGTTTCTTCGATTTCTAGATGAATGCTTCAACACACATTTGGTGATTCATTGCTAGGTTTGCGGCACAGATTGCACCATCATCAGTGGTGACGCCATTGCGCTGGTGGTAATGCTAATGTTCCAGTAGCTATTTTCTTGTCATGAACTATCACGAAATACAACCTTAACCCTGGCACAGCTGGGGAGGGGGCATCCAGAACCCCATCGGTTTTTCGTCAATGGCATACAACGAACGTCGTTTATCATCATGTCATTCCAAATAGTTACTCATCTATTTATCGCACGTTGATTGAGAACAGGCCCATTGTTCTA